>PVKB01002591.1:0-266398 GCA_004027205.1 Ctenodactylus gundi | reverse complement strand
CTTCAGCTGGTCCTTAATAACCAGCAGGCTCTTTCCGCAGCTTTCATGCAGCCGAGCAATATGACTGAGAAAAAGAAGGCCCGGAGCAGAGGGAGAGTGGGCTGTAGAGAGTACCAGGGACCTAATGGGCCTTGACATAGAATAGAGTCTAATGTTACCATCAAAGTGGCAGTTTGGTTCCCACAGTGCTGTATGTATATAGGGCAAGAGACCGGTAAGGGTTAGTTCTAGTTATCCCTTAATTCAGCAGGTATTTATCATGTTGGGTGCTCTTAGAAGTACAGGATTGATGAGAATGGATCCCTTAACCTTCTGGAGCCACATTCTAGTATAGAATTGAGTGATTTCATGGAGCTATTGTGGGAAGAGAGAGGGAGAGAGAGAAATATCAAGGTGTGTTTTTCATGAGATGTCAGGGACAAAGAGGGGAGGCCAACAGGAACAGCCTTAGCATGTTAAATATATGCGATTATTTTACATCCCCGGGACACTTTTTGGTTTTGATTTTGAGACAGGGTTGAAGTCGCTAAGTTGCTCAAACTTTAGTCTTCTTGCCTTAGCCTCCCAGAGTGTTGGAATTAGAGGCCTGCCCCACCAGGGCTGGCTGTGAGTATTCTGAAATAGACAAACCAGTGTGGAAATCGAGCTACTGTATAAAAGAAAATGACAGCAAATTCATAGTAAGTGAAAGTTAAAAATATGGAAAGGGGTGGAAATGCGATTTGCTTACCATGTGTCAGGTTCCAGAGTCTGACTCCAGCACCACAAAATAAAACAGAACAAGCGGGGTTTGGTGGTACATGCTTCTTTGTCCTTCCAGAACTAGGTAGCTGAGGCAGGAGGATCATAAGTTTGAGCCCAGCCAGAACAAAGTAGCAAAAATCTGTCTCAAAATAAAAAAGAAAAAGTGCAGTTGGGTATTTAGCTCATTGTGAAGGCCCTGGGTTTAATCGCAAAAAACAAAACACACACACACACACACACACACACACACACACACACACACAAAAGGGCAGTGTATCTAAGTTAGAATGACAATTGGAGTGGTTTTAGCCCAGTGGAAACTCAGAAGTGTTGAAGGGGTTTTGTAGGGTTCTGGGTATGTTTGGAGTAATGGTATGAGTGTCCAGTGTTCTGATTAATCTAAACATCACATGCACACCTTTTGACTCTGAAGTTTTACTTCTGGAATTTTATCCTAGTAAGGTAATTAGATAACAGTGTACAGTTAAAAAGTTCAAAATATTCATTGTGTCACTATTAGGGGGTGGTGGGAATTATTTTGTGTTTTGGTACTAGGGATAGAACCCAGGGCTTTTGCACTGATTTACATCCCTTCTGCATTTTTAGGTCTCGCTAAGTTACTAAATTGCCCAGGATGGGCTCAAACTTACTGTCATCCTGCCTCAGGCTCATAGAGTGCTGGGATTACACACCTGTGCCACTAGGCCCTGTCATCACTGTTTATGACAGTGTGGAATCTGAAAGTGACCTAAATATTACTAATAGACATTTGATTCAGTCATTTTCCACATAGAGCATTACTCATAGCCATTAATAAGAGTAGATAGTAATCTACCTGATTATGGAAAGTTGCCTACAGTATTCTCATGTGCTCTGTCTCTGTCTCTCTCTGTCTCTGTCTCTGTCTCTGTCTCTGTCTCTGTCTGTCTCTCTCTCTCTCTCTCTTCTTCCCTCCCTCCCTCCTCCTTTCTTTTTGTGGTGCTGGAGATCAAAACCCACATCTCACACATGATAGTCCAAGACTGTACCGCTGAGCTCTAATTCCCAGCCCAACAGCATTTTGTTTAGTGGGAAAAAAGTAGGAAAGTAGACTAAGTAGCAGAAGTTTATTCTGTCTTTAGAGAAATGTGATACTTCCAAATCTGAGGCTAACACAGTGTTAGGGACACTATTAACTGCCACGAAAAATTATGGAGAGGATGGGAGGACATAATTTTATTTTATTTTTATTTATTTATTTATTTTTTGAGATAGGGTCCCTACATGTAGTCCACAGGCTGGCCCTGAACTCACTATGTGGCCCAGGCTGGCCACAGACTCACAACTATCCTCCTACCTCAGCCTCCTAAGTGCTGGGATTGCAGGCACATGCCACCATTCCCAGCTTGACATCTTCAATATTCTACTTTTGAGTTAGTTTTTCTTTCCTTGTGGAACTGATAGAGCCCCAAACTACATCTCCAGCCCTTTTTAAGAATTTATTTTTTTATTTTAAGACATTATCTGGCTCAGTCTCTAAGTTGTTGAGCCAGGACTCCCAGAGTACTGGGATAATTACAGATCTGTGCCACCAGGCCTGGCCTTTTTTTTTTTTTTTTTTTTTTTTTTAGCCCAGGATGGCCTCAAATTTGAAATCCTCATGCCTTTGGTTTCTGCATGATGGGATTACAGGTGTACACCACACCTGGCTTGATTGCTTTTTAAACAAAAACATGTTTATTTTAGGGACTAGGAATGTGACTCAGTGGTAGAGCACTTATCTAGCATGCATGAAGCCCTGAGTTCTGATCCCCAGCACCAGACATACATACACACACTCCCACACACATTTTCTTTGAGACAATAGAGCTTGAACAAAGATAAGTAGATAGTGGTCAGGCATGGTAGCACATGCCTGTGTAATCCCAGTATCCTGGGAAGCTGAGGCAGGAAGATTGCAAGTTGGGGCCAGTTTGGTACTAGGGATAGAACCCAGGGCTTTTGCACTAATTTACATCCCTATCTCTAAATAAAAATTGCATGGTAATATACACTAATAATCCCAGTACTTTGGAAAGCTGAGGCAGGGGAATTGCAAGTTCGAGCCCAGCCAGGGCACATAGCAAGGTTAACAAGACCCTATGTCAAAATAAAAATTAAAAAGGGACTGAGGTAGCTCAGTGCAAAGGCCCTGGGTTCAATTCTCAGTAGCAAAGTAGGGGGAAAGGGAATGTAAGTAGACAGATTAAACTGCATATATGTGTAAAGAGGCCCACATGGCGGCTGTTACCTACCAAGGACTCACAGCTAAAGTCACCTGTTGTATTGCCCTGTATTGGAGTCAGTGGCTAAGAGAGGCTGAGAGACTGAGGGTACCTGTTACAGCCTCATGCAGGGTGGTCTACCCTTCTCTTCCATCCCCACAACTGCTTATTCACTGTTGTCTCTGACCTACTCAACAACCCCAGCCTGTAGCTTGGAAGGAGAACTTGCCCAGGAGATGCATTAAAATTCCTAAAGTTATCATCTAGAGTAGTTTTTCACAGTAGTTTGTGGGAATGGAACAGTTCTATGTGTGCGAAGATGGAACAGTCCTCAAGGTATGTTAGGTTATAGCAGCGGAGCCACAGAGCACTGTGTACTCCACACTCCTGGCTGTCCATCTGAATTCAGGAAGGTGCTGAGGAATAGGGTAGTACAGGGACCCCATGAAAATGCTGAGGGCCCTGGGATCCAGCTGTGAGGCAGGAAGTGACAAGATTTTCATTTATGCAGAGATCCCTTTGTGAAAGCGAGCAGGCACGTGTTCAGGCGGCACAGAAGCATACCCTGGTGTGGTCCCTGAGACAGAGCCCTCCTCCAGACTGGCACCTCCCTCTGCCGCAGAAGGACGAGTGATGAGCACCCCTTCCTTGACGTGTGCAGCTTCCTTGCCCAGCCTAGAACACAGCAAGACATCTCCAGGCCTACCTGCCTATCTTTCCCCTGCATCAGGGCATGCCACTGCTGGAAAACTCTGAAAGACAATTGCTCCCATTCAGTTTCTGGGATGTGGCAGGTACCTGTGAGCATCCAGGTCAGGCCAGCTCAAACCCCTCTACCCTCCACGAGAGCACTGCAGGCAGCAGTGCCAGTCCTGAGAGGCATGATCCTCAGGTACATTCTTTCTTTTTTTTTTTTTTTTTTTTTTTTTTTGGTGCTACTAGGGATTGAAATTGAGCTCAGGGTCTTCACACTGAGCTACATCTCCAGTCCATTTTTTTTTTTTTAAGTTGCAAAGAGGATAAGTTTTATTTTGGAAAGGAAGACAGAGGGATAAAAGCTTCTGCTAACCAGAAAGTGTCCCAAAGAGGATTGCCTCTAGCCCATTTTTGATTTGAGACAGGATCTTGCTAAATTAACTAGGCTGGGCTTAAATTTGTAGTTTTCCTGCATCAGCCTCCCAGAGTGTGGGATTACAGGCCAGTACCAACTGGGCCTACCTTCAGGTAAATTATTGTGTTAGCCCTGACCTGCCTGGGCATGTGAATGAGTCAGAATGAAGTGGTGACAAAGTTGTGCTGCTGTTAACATCTTTCCTTGTTCTTGGAAACAGGCTCCTATCTCCCAGGTTTGGTGACTGTTGTGTATTGCTAGCCCCTGGCATCCAAACATGGAGCTCATGCCCTGCTCAGTTCTACTGCCCAACGTAGTTGTGGCTTGCCAAGTACACAGGGCTCATTGCCCCTCTGCACCAGCATACTTCACTAAAAGGTCTCAGGAATACTCTTCAGTCTTCTTCAGAAGACTTCCTGAAGCCGTTGAAGATTCTGTTCTTGTTTTTTGAGAAAGTCACCTGTGTAATCCAAATCAGGCTTGAATTCAGTGTGGTGCCCTAGTTGGCTTCAAAACCACAGTCCTGCCTTTCCCAAATGCTGAAATTATAGGCATGTGCTGCATTGCCAGGTGAGACTTAAGGTTTTAAGAAATGCACAGCTACAAACCACATAACCTAGCTGGGTGTGGTGAGACATACCTGTAAACCTAGCACTCTGGGAAGATTCCAAGTTCAAGACTCTTAGACTGCTAGGCAATTTAGTGATTTAATAAGATCCTGTCTTTAAAAAAAAAAAAAAAAAAAAAACCTGGCTCAGTCACAGTACTGTAAAAACAAAACAAAAAAATGAACCAAAAATTTTTGCAGTCATTCTCAGAGTCTTGATTTAAGAAATCCAAGCACAAAGGGCTGAGTGGTAAGGGGGAAAAGCGGTGTTAGAGAGCTTGCTTAGCACATAGAACGCCCTAGCGTCTATCCTCAGCAGTGCAAAGAGACAGAGAGAGATCCAGGCTAAAAGCACATGGGATTTGACTCCACTGTAAGCCAGCATGCTCTGATAATCTTTATGTGGTGCTGGGGAATCAACCCCAGGGCCTTGAGCATGCTGGGCAGGCGCTATAGCCACTAAGCTATACCTCTAGCCTTTTGTTGTAGGTGTTTTGAACCACCAGGGTTACTAGTTCTTGAAGAGGTCTCTTTATTACTAATAAGATGGTTTACCATATTTGACTGAATAGCAGGCCTTGTTTGTAACACTTTTTGTGGGGGGACAGGCAATTTTGTTTTTTCTTTAGATTATGGGGGGTTTTTTTTGTTTGGTTTATGTTTTGAGACAGAGTCTGTCTCTGTAGCCCAGGCTGCTTTTCTTTTTTTTTCCTTTTGTATATGATGGTGAGGACTCATCCTGCTTCGTGCTCAGTACCCTCCCTGCTCCCTTCCTGGCCACAGCAGGTTCAACATCTTTTAGTTTGTTCCCTGGGGAAAAATATGTAATAAATCCAAAAGTGCATACATTAATAAAAGTTTCTTTTTCTGTGTGTTTCCTTCTGTATTCCTATGAATGGTAGGTGCTTTATGCTCATAGGATCTCAAGAATAGAGGGGAGTATAAAGAGGACCCAAGGTTCTCATTCCAGGGGTCAGTGTTGGTATGTCTAAACCAAGCAGGGGAGTCACCAGGCTGCTGTGGCAGGGTAATTAATGAGCATTTCCAACCAATGAGGAGAGAAGAATACTGGTAAAGATCAATAAGGATTTTTCTCTTAAACACAGGGAAAACACATCCGAATTTTGTAGTCTAGAGATGGTGCCTGGAATTGAAGTTTCTGGGTTAGGATTGGGGCATACAAGTAGAGCCTGGGGGATCCAGCCCCCATTCTTTCTACAAGGGACTCACCCCTGTCACACGCAAGCTTCCTGCCACCTGCTCCAAAGATCCCCTGCTCAGAAGAGCTGTGTGCTACATGAAAGCTGTACAAAAAGCTACAAAGTACTCTTTGCTCTTTTCTATCTGAACATAAAGGATAGGTCTTTCCTCAGCAGTGCCACTGTTACCTTTTGCCTACCTTCTTTGCTGCAGAAAAAATTTCCCATCAAAGATAATCTGGACAGAATGTTTTTCTGTTTCTCCACTGTTAATCCCCAAGGCCTTGTACACTTCTGAACTCTACCACAAAGCTACATTCCCAGCCAATATCATAGTCTTGAAACAGACAAGTTGTCTTCACAGGACAACTTGTCTGTAGGACTCTGGTTAAAGCACTGGTCTAGCAAGTGCAAGGCCCTGGGTGTAATTCCTCAGCATCACGTAAACTGAGTGTGGCAGTGCTCGCCTGTAATCCCAACATTCGGGACAGTGAAGCAGGAGGATTGCCATGTGTTTGACCACCTGGACTACAGAGTGTGAGACTCTCTCAAAAAAAAAAAAAAAAATAGGGGAAAGACAGACACATGAAACATCAATAAATATAAACTTGACTTAGGGATATAGCTTAGTGGTAACGTATTTGCCTAGCACATGTGAGGCTCAATGTACAATCCTAGCACTGAAGTAAGTGTATCTAAAGTGATAGTGTTATGAAGAAAGCAAGCAGTTGGGCCCAGTATCACAAGCTTGTGATCCCAGCCCTCTGGGAGGCTAAGGCAGGAGGATGGCAAATTCAAGCTTAGTCTGGGCAATTCGAATCAAAATTTAAAAATGAAAGGGCTGGGCATGTAGCTTAGTGCAAATGCCTCAATTCTCACTACTGTATGCATGCACACACACAATTTGTCTTAAAAAAAAGGAAAAAGTTCTTACACATGCTACATTGTGGATGACCCTCAAGCATTATGTTCAATAAAATAAGCCAGCCACAAAAAGATAACTGTGAGTCTTTTGTTTCTTCCCTTTTTTTTTTTTTTTTTTTTTTTTTTTTTTTTTTTTTTTTTTTTTTTTTTTTTTTTTTTTTTTTTTTTTTTTTTTTTTTTTTTTTTTTGAGGCAAAGCCTCATCCTCCAACTCCTTATGTAGCACAGGCCAGCCTTCCACACAGAGCCTCCTGCCTCAACCACCTAAATGCAGGGATCATGGGCATACATTACAACATATGTGAAGCTCAGTGTTCATGATCTTTATAATGGAATGTCAACTGGGTGTGGTGGTCCATGCCTGTAACTGATTCTATGAGACTATGGCAGGATCATAAGTTATAGCCCAGGACTAGGGGTGTATATCAGCAGTTATGGTGCTTGCCTAACTAGTACAACACCACAGAAAAGAGCATGGCAGCGTGCACCTGTAACCTAGCACTCTGGAGGCTGAGGCAAGAGGACTGCCAGGTATTCAAGGCCAGCCTGGACTACAGAGTGAGACTTCTAAGAAACAAAAAACCAAGCTAGATGTGGTGGTGCGCAGCTTTAATCCTAGGACTAAGGAGGCTGAGACAGGAGGATTGCTATGAGCTTGAGGCTAGCTTGGGCTAGTGTGTTCAGGACCAGCCTGGATTACTGAGCAAAACCCTGTCTCAAAAACAAAAACAAAAAACAAACAAAAAACCGAGAGCCCTAGAGCCCAGCTTAGGTGACTTAGAACTCTTTAGAACTTTGTCTCTAATCTAAATAAAAAAGTAAGAAAAGGGGAGGGGTTGTAGTTAAGTGTAAAGGCCCCGAGTTCAGTCTGCAGTACCACCAAAAAAAGAAGAAAGACTGGAAATGTAGTTTAATGGCAGAGTACCCTGGATTGTTGTTTTTTGTTTTTGTTTTTTTTTTTTTTTTGATCCTTTGCAAAAGAAAAAGAAGTTACAGAAAGAATCATACAGATGAAAGTAGAATGGTGGTGGTGTCAGGCTGGAGTTGGGAGAGGATGGGGGTTGTTTAATGGGTAGAATTTCAAGGTTTGCAATCAAGACTCCTGGATCTATATAGATGGTGGTGAAATACAATGTAAATGAACTTAATACCACTGAACTATGCAGTTAGAAGTTGTTAAGATAGTAAATATTTATTATGCCACAATTATTTTCAGTACTAAGGATCCAACCCAGGACCTGCACCCTGTGCTACATCCCAGCCCATTTTTTAGTTTTTGAGACAAAGTAACTTGTTAAATAACCCATAACCCAGACTGTATTTGAACTTGTGAACTTCCTCTCTCAGCTTCCAGAGTGCTGGGATTACTGGCCCCTGCCACCGGGCCTAGCTTGCATCTTTACTATTTTGGGCTGAAATGTTCCTGCTAAAATTCCTATGTTGAAGTGCTTAACACCCCCGGGACCCCGAGTACCTCAGAATGTCACTCTATTTGTGAGAAAGGCCTTCATAGAGGTAATTAAGTTAAAATAAGGCCATTAAGGTGGGTCCTGTGCCAATACGACCAGTCCTCTGAGATTATAAGACTAAGGACAATCATATGAAGACAGTGAGAAGGCAACCACCTGCAGACCAAAACAGAGGCCTTAGAAAACTACACCTGCTAATACCTCATACCTCACCCTCATCCTTTTTTTATTTTTTATTTTTGATGGCACTGGGAAACAACCCAGGGCTTTTGCATTGAGTTACATCTCCAGCACTTTTTTTTTTTTTTTTTTTTTTGAGACAGGGTCTTGCTAAATTGCCCAGTCTGGGCTCAAACTTGAAATCGTCTTGCCTCAGCCTCCCAAAGTGCAGGGATTAAAGTCCTGCACCACCTGGCCCAGGTAATTTCTGTTGTTTAAGCCCCCTAGTTTGTGGTATTTTGTTATGGCAGCCTGAGCAGACTGACACTAATGATGAACCCTGCAAGCCTACCACCCCAGCCAGGCCTCATAACATTGTGAAGCAAAGCAGTTCTACCTGACTGTCCCTGGTTTGCTTTAATAAAACCCCTCTCCCCAGGTTAAAACTGAAAAGTGAGTCAGGCATGCTGGTGCATACCTGTAATCCCAACAATCAGGAGGCTGGGACAGGAAGATTACCTTGAGGTCAAGACCAGCCTGGACTACAGAATATGGCCCTGTCTCAAAAAAAATAAAAATAAATGTAAAAATAAACAAAAATCCAAACCTCAAAGGTGGCTGCTCCCTCCGTCCACGGGGAAGACGCTGCTTTGCCCAGTACACTTTCCTAGCTGACATGTCGGCCCTCCTACACATCCTTCATCCCCACTCTGGGTTAACTGTGTGCCTCTGCAAATGGTATTTTTCACTACATAATTGAAATCTTTGTTTTTACCCACATTTCTTCCCACTGGAAGGTAGAAGCTGGTATCTTTGTCATCCTCTTCCCGGTATTTGGCAGAGGGATACCAATTTTCTGCCACTATCTAAGCTTACATAATTTAGTTATGATTTTTATGATTCAGGAATCCAGCCCAGGACCTTCACATTGAACTACATCTCCAGCCATTTATTCTTTGACTTTGAGATTAAGGTGCCCAAGGTGGGCTGAAACTTGGAATTTTCCTACCTCAGTCTCCCAGAATGCTGTTATTACATGTTTATACCACCAAGCCTGGCTATGACTTCATTTCAATTACAATACAACACAAGACAAAGAGGTATTTTTAATTAAACCTTTATTACCCGCTTCCGTGATCTCTGGGGAAGCAAACTTCAGCTGTGGCCATTCTGACTCCTGGGGGGCAGCATGTTCTTAGGGAGCTGCCTTTAGCTCTCATCTCTTGAATTCTACCTGTGTGTACACTTTGGTGATGTCATTGTACTTGCCTTCTGGGGGCTGATAGTTAGAGATGGGTGGTGTGTAATGTGGCCCTTCCCTCTCAAATGGGAACAGGCTGGTGTCCCGCTTGATGGCCTCGCTGTACAGCTCTGGAGACTCAAGTCTCAGCTCCTGCAGAGCTTCCTGCTGGGCCTCTAACATGGCCCTGATAGCATCCCTCTCCATCTCATGCTCTTGCTGCTTGTACAAGGACCACTTCTTTAGAAGCAAAGCTCTCCGCTCACTCTCTTCAAAGGGGAGCTCCACCTGAGGCCGCTGTCTGTGAACACACAAGTCCAAAGGTGTAAGCCTGAGGTACAATGACCTTACTAGCACAGGTGCCTGTGTGAATGTACAACCCGCTCATCCCCATGGCCAGGCACAGACAGGACTTAAAGAAAAGTGGAAGTCTGAGACAAGGTATGAAATGCTGAATGTGCCAGCAGCTGCAACTCATGTCAGCAGATAGGTGATTTGCTATAGTATCTCTCTGCTCCAGGGAAAACATTGAAAGGTGATGCAGAGAAAATTGAAAACAAACATCAAAGTCTCACAGGGCAAAAGCTTATTCAGCTAGGCCTGGTGATACAGGCCTATAAACCCAGCACTTTGAGAGCCAGAAGCAGAAGGATCTCAAATTCAAGCCCAGTCTAGGCAGCTTGGCAAAATTAGAAATTAGAAAATGTGCTGAGGATGTAGCTCAGTGCAAGTCCTGGGCTCAGTCTCTGGTACCACAAAAAGAAAAAGGAAAAAAAGCCTATTTCAGCCCTGGAGCACCAAAAGCATTTGCAAACCAGGGAGCTGCTTTATGAATGGTGCACATTTTGAAGAAAACATCAAGAGGTGCTAATCCTACACCCAACACAACTGCAAGACATATCAACTATAAGCATGGGCACCACAGACTCCAAGAGGTTTTTACTAATAGGATGGAAAGAAGGCTGCAGACCCAAGGCCCACATTATGAATCAGTCAAGACTATGTTTAAAAAATGACATAAACCTTGTTGTAGTGCTGATACAAACTCAGCACCTGGCCCTGGTCTTATCAGACAATTGTCTGTATTTGTTTCCCACAATCAGCCATTCAAGGCTACTAACCAGGAAAGCTTTCTCTCATCCCCATAATCAAGTACAAAAAGACTGAAAATACAGTCAACTTAATCCTTCTAACCCATTCCTATCACAGGCTTGGATTTCACCTAGAATGACCTGAACTTTATGGAATTCCTTTGCCCGATGGATTTCACAGTGGAAAAATCTTTACCTTGATTTATCCAAGAACTTTAGTGGAGTAATAAAATCTTCAATGGGAATTAGCTCTTGGCTAGCCTTTTCCAGTTTTCGGATCCTCTTTTTCAAGCGGTCCTTTGCTGCTTGATCTTTTTTAGGATCTACCCTCTTCTTCTTTCGCTGAGGTTCTGCTCTGATAGATAAAAAGTTAAGTATCAGCTAGGCACAGTGGCATAGGCCTATAGTGCCATCACTCTTGAAACTTGAGGCAGAATATCAGAAGTTCAAGCCTAGTCTGGTAAATTTAGCAATTTAGAAACCATGTCTCAAAATCAAAATTTAATAAATAAAAATAGGCTGGGTCTTTGGTTGGAGCCCCAGTACCCCAAAAATGAAAACAAAGCAAACAAACATTTTCCTCTTAGAGACATGTCTTGAGAGACATGATACTAAGTGAATTGCCCCAGTTTGTCCTGAGCTTTCCAATCGGAGGAGTTGTGCACGGTTCTGACCCCATGTACTCAATGGACAGGGAAGCACCACCCTATTGTTCTTATGAGTACTGGGTGGAGGCCATCAACTTGAATGGTCGGGTAACAGGTTTAAACTAAGGGAAAAAGCTGTGTGTGATGACCCACACCTGTAATTCCACCTCTAAAACAGGAAGATCACATGTTCAAGCCCAGCCTGGACAACTTAGCAACTTAGTGAGATATTGTGTCAAAATAAAGAGGCAGTTAGAGCACTTGCCTAGCAAGCATAAAGCCCTGGGTTCAATTCCCCAAGCACCAGGCATGGTGTTGCCTGCCTATAATACCAGCACACTCTGGGGGCTAAGGCAGGAGAATTGCTGAGTTTGAGGCCAGCCAGGGCTATTGAGTGAGTTCAGGACCAGCCTGGACTATAGTGAGACCTGTCTCTAAATAAAAAGAGCAGGGGATGTAGTTCAGTGTGAAGGACCTGAGTTCAATTGCCAGTACTGAAAATAAACTAAAAGAAAGTAGTCATCTTTAGTGCTGGGACTGAGTGTGCATTGGGACTACACTGAAAGTAAAAACACCAGAATGATAGATTAGAAGCACAGCAGTCACATTTTGAATGTATCTTGGTTTATGAAAATGCTTTAAGACTAAGAGACACTATCATAAGTACCTGTGCTCCTGTATTGTCAGGACTTAACAAATTTCCCTACCCTAAAACTCTTTACAGAAACTCTTTGGAACACATTACCCCAACTCTAATTTTCTATTAAGAATAACCAAATCCATTAGCATTAAAATTGGGTCAAGTGCCTGGAAAAAGTCCCAAGTGCAAATGCCATTAGTACTAGAAACTCCCTGCGACTAAGAGTCAAAATGAGCAAGGAAAAAAGATAACTTAAAAACAGAAAGTATGCCCTTTAGAACACAAAAGATTCT
Source organism: Ctenodactylus gundi (assembly GCA_004027205.1). Lineage (NCBI taxonomy): Eukaryota > Metazoa > Chordata > Mammalia > Rodentia > Ctenodactylidae > Ctenodactylus > Ctenodactylus gundi. The sequence continues at coordinate 254,032 of PVKB01002591.1, read as the reverse complement.
CTCCAAATCTAATTGATATTTATTTAAACTTTTACATTTAATTTTATTATACGAACAGCAAATATATGGTACAAAAAAATGTTGAAAAGACACAGAAAGCATCTGCCTAAATCCACCTACAAGCTTTGTAGGCTGTGAATTTTGTAAGCCAGATGTCAAGCAGTTTCGCTTACTAGTATCCACACACCCGCCAGGTCAGGGCCAAGCCTGAGTTTTACCTAACCGGAATGAGTTCCCAGAAGGACAACAGTGAAGCTCGCTGATGGGTGTCTTTGATCTGTGTCCAAGTTCCAGGAAATCTGAAGGAGGCAATATTATGTATAAATATTTGCTTCTTCTCACCTTACAGTTAAACGGCACAGAACATAACAAATACACTGAACTCCCCAAGCGTATCGGGCATTTACAAGTCCTGGATATGACAACAAGGTCAAGGTGGGTTTTCTCAAAATTTCCGTTCACACTACACAGCACTTAAAAGAAGACCCCACCTAGCTCGACAGGGTCACAGCACTCTCATCCACGACAGACATGATCAGCTGGCTGGCTGATACCTGGGGTATCTGTGAACAGGAACCACAAGGATCTCGGGCCGCGGAGAGCCAGCACGCTCTTCGGGCCCGCCGCGACCGGGCTTGCATCCGTACTCACCCGCTTGGCGGACGCAGAGAGCGCGCAGCGGCCCGCAGCACGGTGGCAGCCATGACCTCTACAGCAGCTTCCGGGCGCACGACCCTCCGTGGTCGGTTCCGCAGTACCAGACACGGAGGCCCAATTGGCGCCTGCCGCAAGTCTCAGCCGCCGACCAGGCCCCGCCCCGACGCAGCCCCGCCCCGGGCGTCCCCGCTGCGCGCCGCCGGCTGCGGCCGCCTCTCACCTCGCGGCGCGCGGCGTGCGACCGCCCCCCGTGGCGTGGTGAGCCCGCTCGTCCGGCGGCAGGGTCGCTCCGACCGCTGCTTAGGTGTTTGACTTGCGTCTCTGCCTTGGCCTGGGCCCCGCGGTCTAGCGGGAGTGGTGGGGGAAGGGTGTCTTTCTGCTCCACCGGGTCCAAGTACCCACGTCTCAGAAAACGGCCCCGATCTTCCCATAAACGCGCCCGCTTGCCTCCTCCGCCACCCATCCCGAGAGTGGCTCTTTCCTCTCTTTCGCCCGCACGCTGGTGGCTGCAGTCCGGCGCCAGCACTCGAGCGAAGCCTCATAGCGCGTGCTGATGAGTGATGGAACCTAGTTAACAAGTCGGACTCGGAACCGGCAGGGCAGAGCTGGGGACGGGCAGTTCACGACACCCCGCCCCGCCGGGCTCTACGCGTCGCAGCCCGCAGCCCGTGGCTCCGCTCGCCGGCCGTGCTGGCTGCCCCGCCCCTCGTCTGCTGCGGCGCTCGGGCGCGTGCTACAACGGAGTCGCCCCACGCTGCCCCTGCCTGCCAAAGAGCCCGAAAGGCCCCGTCTGCGTGGGGAGCGGTTTCCCGCCGGGGCGATTTGGCAGGTGCGCGCCGTGACTTCCGGCGTTGCCCGGGAGTCGCCGGAGGAGGAGCGGCGCAGGGGATGCGGCTGTGGTGGCGGCGGCGGCGGCCGAGCGCGGGGGGCGGCTGTGGCGGCGGCGGAGGGCGCGGGCCGGCGATGGCGCGACGGCGCTGAGGACGCGGGGCGGGCGGCGGCCGGAGGGCGGGAGGCGCGGGAGGAAGCGGCAGCGGCGGCTCCATGGCCCGAGCGCGTTGAGGGACGTGGCTCTCGCCTCAGCCCGGCGGCGACCGAACAATGAAGCTCCTGAAGCCAACCTGGGTCAACCACAATGGTGAGTGCGCGCAGAGGTGCGGAAGGCAGAGCCCGAAGTAGGGGTCCGGCTTAGGGTTGGCCGTCCGGGCCCTGCCTGCCTCCCCGGACGGCCCTGCCGGGGTCCTCGAGCTGCAGAGCCAGCGGGAGCGTACTTTGTCCTGGGCTCCGAGAGGCCAGCGTTCTCGGACACGTGCTCCGGGCTGGCGCAGCGAGGTCTCCCGGGCCTTGGGCCCTGGCGCCGAACCCTGTGCCGCCCACCCGTGGTCCATGAAGGGACAGAGGCCTGGCCCCGGGGAGCAGACCTGGGCGCCGGCCAAGTTCTAGTACCCATTGCCAGCGGCCAGGGTGTTCAGATGGTCCTGAGTATGAAACCCGGGCGCGTCCCCCTGGTGGCCTTCAGTGGTGGGATGAAGAGGTGGAATCTGCCGGAGGGACCTGTTAAGGTCCTTGCCAGGTTTGGAGCTGTTAACAGTGCCCCCACTCGGAAGCCTTTGGTCCCAGAATCGGAAGGCTCAGGCCGAGGTCCCGTGGAGGATCACGAGAGCACCATGTTTGATGCTGGGCTCGGGCATCAAGGTGATAGGATTAGGACGGATACGGCGCAGAGATGGTTCAGGAGAGCAGCTTGCTTAAGCTCTGTGGAAGTTGCTCCAAAGCCGGCCCTAGGGGAATGGACTCAGCCACCTTGAGTGAGAAAGAGGCTGGTGGTAACCAGTAGTTTTGTCCTAGTTCTGGCTTGTTGGTGGTACTGCTGCAGGAGTTACTCTTTACACTCCAGAGAGAGGGGGAGACACCCGTTCTTCTGCAAACACTGCTGGAATCCCAGAAGCTCCCAGTGAGGCACTTTCAAGCAAAGGGTGACTTCCACACCTCTGCTGGCAGGCAGAGGGTCACCCTGGTGCTGTCTTGTTCCTCATTTCTACTTTGCAGTACAACTAGAGGGAGCCACAGTTTTCTTTTAAAGGAAGAGTAAATCCTTGGCTTTTGTAGATTTTAAATTTTGAACTTTATCCCAGGATGTCCTGTACTACAACCAAACTGAGCATCTGAACATATCTGTCTTATATTTTGTTAGCAGGGGTGGAGGGTGAGGAGAAACAGGGTCTCAACTAAGTAGCTTGTAGCCCAGGCTGGTCCTGAATTCACTCACTGTGGATCCCAGGATGGCCTTGAACTCTGCAGTCCATCTGCATCAGCCTCCCAAGTGCTGGGATTACAGGCGTGCACCACCGTGTCCGGTTTATGTGGTTTTGGGGAATCGAACAGTGGCTTCCACCTGCTAGGCAAGCAGTCTGATCTCTGCCCTATTCCTCCAGCCCCTCTCCTTCTATCCTATATAACCTCTTCCCCATTTTTCAGTGCTTAGTTTAGGTTACTTTTGAAGGTGAGGCTGGAAAGAATGGGGTTGTTACTGGAAATGGAGTCCAAGCCCTTCACACTAAACTATATCCCAGCCCACTTTTATTTTTTATTTTGAATGTACTAATTTACACAGGTTGGCCTCAAACTTGGCAATCCCTCTGCCTCAGATTCTCAAGAGTGCTGGAATTCCAGATCTGTGTCACTGTGGCCATGCTTACCTTTTTTCTCCTCTTCTCCTTCATCTTCCTCTTCATCTTTTCTTTCTTTTTTTATTTTTTTGTTGTTTTAAGACTGGGTCTCGCTCTGTAGAGAGCCTAGGCTGAACTCACTGTGGAGTCCAGGCTGGCCTTAGACTCAGGGCAATCCTCCTGCCTTGGCCTCCCAAGCCCTGGGATTACAGGCGTGCGCCACCACACCCAGCTTTATATGGTGCTAGAGAATTGAACTCAGGGCCTTGCACTTGTTAGGCAAGCTCTAACCACTGTGTCATTCCTCCAGCCTCTTTTATCTTTTCTTTCTTTTCCTTTTTTTTTTTTGTGCTAGGGCTTCCCACTGAGGTATATTCTCAGACTACATTTTGGTTTTGATTTTGAGACATCTAGCAAAGGCCCAAGTTGCGCTGGAATTTGTAATCTTGCCTCAGCCGCCATTATTCTATTATATAAGTGCCTGTGCCACAGACTTGGCTACCTTTTCCTTTTAAAACCATTCCTTTCAGTTTATCTCAGGAGGTTTGCTGTGTTCTTTTGCATGTGCTTTGTTTTGTGTGGAGAGTTACAGCTGTAGTGGAGCAGGAGCAGGGACTGCTTGCTTCACTCGCCTGTAGATTCCCTGCCAAACTGAGCAGTGCCTGTGCCTTATGATAGGTACATGATAGAGGTAGGCCAGAAGACGTAAGAAAGCTGAGGGTTTTTTGATTTGTTTTGTTTTGTTTGCTTTGTTTTAAATTTGGGGTTGGAACCCATGACCTTTAGTCTGTACTATATCTCCAACCTATCTTTTTTTTCTTTTTAAAGCCAGGGTCTTGCTCTGTAGTCCAAGCTAATCCTGAATTTGCAATGTAGCACAAACTGACTTTAAGCTCACAGTAGTTCTCCTGTCTCAGCCTCCTGAGTGCTGGATTATGGGTGTGTACCACCATCCCTGGTTTATGTGTTGCTGAGGAATCAAACTCAAGGCCTTGTGCTTGTGAGGCAAGCACCCTAACCACAGTGCTATTCCTCCAGCTCCCCCAACCCATTTTTATTTCTAATTTTGAGACAGAGTCTGGCTAAATTGCCGGACTGGGCTCAAACTTGAACTTGAGATCCTCCTGCCTCAGCCTCTCATAGTGTTGGGATTACAAACCTACACCACTAGGCCTGAGTTTTTTTTTTTTTTTTTTTTAAACTGGGGCTCTAGCTCAGGGCCTCTGTACTGAAGTACATACCTGCCCACTTTTTATTTCTTTCTTTTAGACAGTGTTTACATACCTGTCCCAGCCTCCCAGAATGCTTAGATTAAAATTCTTAGGCCAAAGCATTATCTGAATGAGAGTCTGCATGTAGGAGGGCAGCCAAATGTACCAGCCTGACAGATCCGGGAGAGCAGTGGCTTGGAGAATCCCCCAGAGTCTAGGAATGGAACAAGATATTTGGTCTATCTACTTCAACATATGATTATGAAGTTCAACTGGGTAGAGACACAAAAGCTCTTTCCAGGCCATGAAGTGCTATAGAAATCTAAAAGATAATAAAAGTGAGACTTTGGGTGGGATTTAATGTCTTTTAAACTTTGTTAAATTTTCTTTTAAAATCTCTTAAAATCAGCTTTGGGTCTTAGAGTGATCTGGATTATCAAGGTGTAAATTACCGCTGTCCTAGAGGAAATCACTAGTGGTCTAAATTACTACTGAGCAGGCTTTTATAGACAAAAGTGAGTAGTAGAAGCTGCAGGGGATAGGGACTTCACATCCATAGACTTGAGAGGTAAGTAGTGGCCGGTAAAATTATACTTCCTTTGGATGAAAACACAAAAGCCACAATGTTTTGGAGAGCAAATTATTGCACTTTCTGGTTTCCTCACTGTGCGTTCATGTTTCCTGTCTTGTTACACAGCACAAGCATTTTCCTTTTCTTTTTAAAGCATGGTCTCACTCCAGGCTGGTCCAGGCTGGTCCTGAGCTCACTGTGTAGCCCAGGCAGACCTTGCGCTCACAACAGTCCTCCTGCCTCAGCCTCCTAAGTGCTGGGATTGCAGGCATGTGCCACCATGCCCAGTTTGTATGATGCTGGGGAATCGAACCCAGACCCTGTGCTTGCTAGGCAAGTGCTTTAACCAGTGCACTATTCCTGCAGCCCAGCGGATTTTTTCTAGTATATCTGAGCAGAAAGGGGTTAAGAAAAGAGCTTAGCATTCTTTCCTATGTTAATAAGGTATTCTTTCAGACTAGGTAAAAGGGTAATTAGAGTAGGGGAGGTTAAAAGCAGAGGCAAACCGGGTGTGGTGCTGCATACCTGTTATCCCAGCCACTAGGGAGGTTGAGGCAGGAGGATTGAAAGTTTTAGGACAGCCTGATTAATTTATTGAGACCCTGTCTGAGAATTTTTTTTTTTTTTGAGACAAAGTCTCGCCCTGTAGTCCAGGCTGGTCCTGAAGTCACTCTGTAGCCCAGGCTGGCCTCAAACTCATAGCAATCCTCCTGCTCCAGCTGCCTGAATGCCGAGATTATAGGTGTGTGCCACAATGCCTGGCTGTCTCAGAATTTTAAAAAGTGGATAATGTGGCTGGGGATGTAGCTTAGTGGTATAATACTTGCCTAGCATACATAGGACCTGGATTTAATTCCCATCACCATAGAGAGAAAGAAGAAAAAGAAACAGAAGGTGTTTGTTGGAACATAGTTATATTTCTTTTTGTGGCACTAGAGATTGAGTTTGATTCCCCATGGAAGGTTTTTCAAGGTAGGATTTCTAAAGTAAGGCTTCTCAGCCTTAGTTAGCACTATTGACATTTTGGTTCATGTAACTCTTAAAGGGACTGCCCTGTGAGTTATGTCCTGCCTTTATCCACTAGCTGCTAGGAGTATCTACCATCATCCAGTTGAGACAACCAAAAAATACCTCTAGACATTGCTGTTATCCACTGGTAGCTAAGATCACCCGAAGTTGAGGTGTTCTGATCTAAGATTCTGTGTATATTGGTCTTAGTGTTGGTAACATTGCATTGAAATTTGCCTTGGATAAGGAACCAGTCTGGGTTCAAAATGCCATCATTTACTAATTATGGATTCTTAAGCTTATAAGAAAACTCTACTTTTAGATCTTGGTAGAATTGTACAAAGACTCATCTCTTTTACACTAAACCCAATATAAAATAATAGCTAATATCTAATTTATATAGAAATTAAAATACCAAGTACGGATTCCCTCTCTTCTTGCTTGCTTTCAGATAGGGTCTCACTCTGTAGTTCAGGCTGGCACTGAACTCACTCTGTACCCTAGGCTGGCCTTGAACACACACAGCCCCCCACCCTCAGCCTCCTGGGTGCTGGGATTACAGGCATGCACTACCATGCCTGGTTTATGTGGTTCTGGGGAATTGAACTCAGAGCCTTGCACTTGCTAGGCAAGTGCTCTAACCATTTAGTTATGCCCCCAGCCCATGCCTCTTTAAAAACACACACGCACATGCACACGCACACACATACATAGTGTCCTTGGTGATATTTTTATTTTAGGCTTGGCCAAAATAAGCCTCATGTCTAAAGAGGTTAAGGTTATCTGTTGGTCAAAAAGTAAAATTTTGATTCTGAAATTTGTAGAAAAACATAGTGTATATGTTTAGAAAATTTCATTGAGATTGATAGCTCTTCCTGTCCCAGCCCCTTTGCTCCTGGGAGTTTTTTCCGGATTTCTCACTCATCTATGCTTTTGCTCAGCTCTTCAGTGAAGCTGATTCTAACCAGACAGATCAACATTGAAAGAATTCTTGTCCACCTTTGGCCTTTGGTTCATGCTTTCATAGCTGTGTTGTGTAAAGCTATTTGATACATTTTCCATAAGATAACTTAGCAGTTAACCACTTGGTTTTTGTTCTGTTATTTGTTACAGGATCTTGCTATGTTGTTCAGGCTGACCTCATAATTGCAATCCTCCTACCTCAACTTCTCAAATGCTAGGATTGCAGGCATGTACCACCACTAATCACTTGTTTTATGGTGCATGTTTTATTTTTCTACTGTTGTGTGATTTTCCCCTCTAGCTCTTCTCATTCCAAGAAAGATTTTAGGACACCCTACTGAGACATGTCATCTTGACTGAGAAATGTGGCTAGATAGGGAGATAACAAAGTCAGGCAGGGTATGGTAAGGGCTGCTACTGCTGGAGGGAAGAGGAACAGGGGAAGGGCACCTCAGTCCTGTGCCTGAGAATGGGCTGGGAGGGAATCCTATTGGTTGTAGGTATGTAGTGTTTGTGATAAACTTGGCATTTGCCCTAGATTGATGGCTCTTAAACAGGGCAACATCTGGAGACATTTTTGGTTTTACAGCTGGGGCGGGAGTGCATTTAATTGACAGAGAACAGGCCTGTTCTTAAGCATTCCACAGGTGTACAAGATGGCCTCCTCTTGTACCCAATAGATTTTCCAGCCCCAAATGTCAGTAGTACTGAGGATGAGAAACTTTGCTGTGGATAAGAAAGAAAACTTTTGTTTTGTTGTTTTGTTTTGCTTGTGGTACTAGGAATCAAGCACAGCATCTTCACACTGAGCTACATCCCCAGCCCATTTTTATTTTTGATTTTCAGGCAAGGCCTTGCTAAGTTTCCTGGGCTAGGCTCAAACATGCATGCAATCATCTTGCCTCAGCCTTCCTGAACACTAGGGTTTACAGGCCTGTACCACTGGGCCTGACAGGATAAGAAAATCTTACTTGCTTTTTTATGTATTTGTCTTGTCATTCTAACTAGTTGTAACTAATTGAATATAAGAATTTTGCCTTTTAAAAAATAATCAGTCCTATCCAGTCTCAGTGTCTGCTTCTTACTAAGTATGTGACATAAAGTTTTTTTCTATCTCTTGCTGATCTGTTCATATGTTATAACACTTGCCTTACTTTCTGCTTCTGAGGGCTCAGGAAATCTAAGTTCGTGTGTGTGTGTGTGTGTGTGTGTGTGTGTGTGTGTGTGTGTGTGTGTGTGTTTTAAGCTTTACTAGTGATTGAACCTAAAGTCTTTGCACTGAGCTATATCTCTGGCCTGTTTTTTAAAGGTTTTGTTGTTGGTGGTGGTGATCATTTAAATTTTGAGATGGGATCTCACTAAGTTGCTTGGGCTGAGCTCACACTTGGAATCCTACTGCTTTAGCCCCACAGTCATGGGATTACTGGCCTATACCACCTTGCCCAGCATACAGTGTCCCCTGGTAACTTATGCCTGAAGATGATAAGACTGATTTAGGAAAATATCCAGAATATATCTAAAGACAGTTCAGAAGAAAATAGATAAGCCTTTGCTTTGGATAATATGCATAAGCATTTTTCACTGATTTATGCCCCAAACATTGAAGTCAGGCACTGTAGTGTTAAGGGCTTCCTAATAAGAAGTTCTGTGGGGATCCAAAGGTAATAAGGCTCTCTGTGTGTATGGAAAGCTATGTTGGAGGAGGAACAAGTAGATACCTAGGCTGCATTCTGGTATGCAAACCAGACAGAAGCAAGCTTTAGGAATAAGCTGTGATAGCCTTGGGGAGGAGTGGCCCACAGCTAAGGGAGTAAGCCATGGCAACTTCAGGGAGGAAGTGCTGTTATCCAGCACAGTCAGGTTTGTAGTTTTGCCTAAGACTGAGCCTTAACATGAGTAGTGCTATGATGGAAAAGGTGCTACAGTGCTACAAGTTTTCTTTTCTTTTCTTTTCTTTTCTTTCTTTTCTTTTCTTTTCTTTTCTTTTTTTTTTTTTGAGACAAGATCTTGCTGTGTAGCCCAGGCTGGCCTTGTACTCAGGACAATCCACATGCCTCAGCCCCACTATGCACCATCACACCCAGAATCAAACTCAGGGCCTTGTGCTTGCAAGGCAAGCACTTTAACTGCTGTGCCATTCCTCCAGCCCATCAATTCTTTTTTTCTCCGCTATTTTGTTAATATACATATGCAATACATATTGTTTACAATCAACTTGAGTATTTTGTGCACATATTATCAACTTTGCAATCCCTTCCCATTTTTGACTTCTCACACCATCTTCATCCCTCCCTCCCAACTCTGGCTATCACATCATGTGGTTTTATAGAATGTCTGTTCTGGGTTTCCCAAGTCAGAGAGACTATACAATATTTAACATTTTTAATCTTATGCATCTAAATCATTTCATTTAAGTCACCACTCGTTAGCTCAGCTTCCTATTCCTCGAATGGGCCGAAGTGGTCAAATCTTGATGCCTCTCTTCTGAGTCCACGTGATTTCTTTATTGGAATATTTGACAAAAGTTCTTTTTTTTCCTATATTTTACTATATCTTTGTTGGTATTCTTAAACCTGGCCTGACCCACCAGTCCACATTAGAAAATAACTACAAGCGTATAATTGAGAAGACTAGTAAATATGAGAAAGAAGAAAAGTTAAATTTCACATGCCTTAGCTGAATACTAGAAGGTGCATGTTTGTATATTCACAGGGTTATCTTTACATCAATCAGTTTTCTTAGGATAAACTTACATCAGAGACCTAATAAGTGAATCACTCCCATAAACAAACTTAAAACTATATCATATTGCTACATTAAATGAACTTAAATCTATATCATATAAGTATACTTAAAAGTAACAGATATCAAGGCAAATTTAGTTATTTCAGAATTTTTTAACTTTTATAACTTATTTACTCACATTTCACTGATTACTAACATTCTGCTAGATTTGGTTTGTAATTTTAATCTGACTATCCATCCATATATTCATGCATAGGTATTTTTAAAAGATTTTTATGTCAGTTCCCATGTTGCATATAATTATTCTGTTTTGCACACTACTAATAGTGATGTAGGAAGATTTCACAGATTTTATAGAACAACTAGTACTGTTTTAGGAGTCTATCAATCAAATGATTTAAATACCAGTCTATTTTTTTATTACATTTTCTCTTTACATGTTACCTTTCCTCCAAGTTATTTTGGTGCTGCTTATCTTTCTGCCTCTTTCAAAGAGGATAAACTCAGATTCAACATCAAAAAAGTAAATTGCTGCATTAAACAAGCTTAAAACTTTATCAGTTTGTTACATTAAATGGACTTAAATCTGTATCACATAAGTATATTACAGTTAAAGCAATAGATAGGTATGCTTAGTTATTTGTTTTTTTAACTTTCATATATTGTTTACTCATATTTCACTAATTATTAACATTTTGCCCAGTTTGGTTTATTCTTTTACCTATCAGTTCATTCCTGATTTCATGCATAGCCTTACTTTTTTCTCATTCTCCTCTAGCTGTTGTCTCATTTTTGCTGGGGTCATTGGTGTCATTGGCCTCCCTTTCACTTTCTAAGTTTCCTTTAAGTATTCTGTGCAATGCTGGCTTAGTGGCTGCAAAATTCTTTAAGCTTTCTGTATCATGGGAAGTTTTAGTTTCTCCCTCTAATTTAAAAGATAATTTTGCTGGATATAGCAGTCTTGGTTGGCATTTATGTTCTGTTAGTGCTTGCATGTCGTTCCTCCATGATCTCCTGGCTTTTAGAGTCTGGGTTGAGAAGTCTGCAGTTATCCTGATGGCCTTATCCTTGTAGGTCACCTTCTGTTTTTCTTTTATATCTTTTAGTATTCTCTCTTTCTGTTGGGCTTCTAGTATTTTAATTATGATGTGTCGTGATGAGGATCTCTTCTGATCAACGTTGTTTGGTGTTCTGTATGCCGAAGTAGTTCCATGTTCATTTGTCTTTTTAGATTTGGGAAATTTTCTTCCATAATTTCATTGAACATGGCCTTTAAGTGTTTTGTTTTGTCCTCATTCTTCTCCTGGACTCCCCTAATTCTGAGGTTGTTTCTCTTTAAATCATCCATCAGTCGTTGTAATGATTCATTTTCTTCTTTTTTTACTTTGTGTTCTTCACAGCCTATATGTTGCAGCTCAGTCATTTTATCTTGTGCATCTGACATTCTATTCTGAAAATGTTGAAATTGGTTGCTTATATCCTGTGTGTTTTTCACTTCCTGAATATCTGTATTCAACTTTTTTTATCTCTGTTGTGTTCTTCTCTAATTTCTTGTATTGCCTTCATTATATTCTGCTTTATATCTTCCTTGTTCTCTTCTAATTGCTTTTCAATGTTTGCTGTTAGCTATGTCCTGGTGTATCTCTTGCACTATCTGTTTCATTTCCTGTTTTAATTCAAAGTATTTCTGGGCTCAGAAGTTACCATCTTTTTCATCTTTGGATTCTACTATTTCAGGATCCCTGGCATCATTTTCTCGGGTGTCCGGTCCTTTTTTTTGTAGGAGATTTATTACCACATTTCCTCATAGTTCTGCTGTCTCTCTGGCTGTCTGGTGCGCAGGAAAAAAAGAGTTCATCCAAGCCCCAGTCCTAGATGCCTCTGGAAGCCTCTGGGGCTTGGGGAGGGGGTGGGGGGATGGAATTACCTGGGAGCCTCTGGAGGCCTCTGGTGCATGGGACGGATGGGCCGATGGAATTCCTAGTCCTAGATGCCTCTGGCATACAGGATAGTGCCAACCCAGAAGACTCAGGCACATGTGTGAGGGACAGGGCAATGGTCCCCTTTTGAGGTATCTTGTCCGCCCCTGGCCCTCTCAGCAAAGCTCTCCTGCCTGTCCTGGCTTCCCTTCCCCAGGGTGGGCTCTCCACCCTCAGAGGAGGTGTACCCTGAGCCATTCAGTAGATCAGCAGCCTTTTTGCCCCTCTTTTCTCCTCTCTGTGCCTCTTGTGCCTGTTTCTTCCTAGGCTCTGTTTAAGGGTAACCCCCAAAAGTCCAGATGTACTCTTCTGAGCTTTTACTCTAAAGAGTTCAGTTTGGGGCTTTTTTTTTTTTTTTCCTTCTTTTATAAATGGCTCCTGCTTACATCATTGCCAAGTATGGCTGCCAAGTGCTGCTTCTGATTGGATTCCCAGGGGCCTTTGCTGGGGTGAGCGCACATTGTGTTTGTAGTATGTTCTACCCACAGGTTTGTTTCTCGGAGGCTGGGGCTGCCAGCTGCCGAAAATTCCCACTTCTCCCGGATTTGCGCTTCCTTCAGGCTGAGGTTCTGGCTCCGGGCTTTCCTCCTTCTGTGCTGTATGGATGCTGGCAGCTCGTAACCTCGCTGAGTTGACTGTTTTCCTCCGCTTTCGATATGACTTCAGGTTTTCTGACCTTCCCACAGCTTCCTGGCAGTTGTTAGGGAGATCCTTCCTTTCCCAGCTCCGTCAGATATCCTGGGCCCATGCGAGCTTTCCTATGTCTGCAGATGGCTGCAGCTCCCAGCCATTTGCAGCTGACCTACAGCTGCTTCCTGGGCTGCTGGGATTTTTTTTCCTCTGCTTTCAATGTTTCTTTGGAATTTCTGACCTTCCCCTGGTCTCCTTTCAGTTGTTGAGGTGCTCCTCTCTTTCCTAGCTACATTGAACACGCATTTTCTAACTAACATTCTCGACCTTTTTAAGTGGGTCAATGAAGAGACATTGTGCAGCTCTGTTACTTGGCCACCATCTTGACCAGAAGTCCTCCAGCCCATCAATTCTTAAATGGCCAATACCAAAGGTTAAAGGAAGAATGGAGCTGGGCAGCAGAGCCCTGAATACCTTAAGAGAAGCTTGGACTTCCTTCTCTGAATTTCTTTTCCTCTGGTACTGATGATCTGACCCAAGGCCTTGAGATGACTTTTAGTTTTGATTTTGAGACAGCCTTGTTAAGTTGCCCAGGCTAAGCATAAACTTGTGATCCTTTTGCCTCAGCCTTCCAAAGTTCTAAGATTACAGACCTATGCCACTATAAAGACCTTTCTCTGAATTTAGAGGAGGGGAACACTGAGGTTTCTAAGGAGTATGGATAAAATAGGCAACCTGTGTATTAGATTAGAAAGTCCCTGGAGAAGATAAGAAGCCATGTCCAGGTCTTGGTGAGAGATGTTAATAGAGGCAGAGAGGTCAGGGTAGTGGAGGTGAGAAAGAATGAAGAGGAGGCACTAAATACAAGGTAGACTAGTCTTAAGTGTTCTGGGTAAGAACCAGGTGATAGTGTTTTCTTCAATTATTTGTGGTACGGGGGCCTTCTACATCCCCTACATTTGAGACAAGGTCCACTAAATTGATCATCCTGCCTCAGTCTCCCAGAGTACTGGGAATTGATTACAGATGTGTGTCACCACACCTGCCTTAAACATTTATTTTAATCTTAGAAATGAGTGAAAGATACCTACAGTTTACAAGCAGAATCATAATTATATACCAGGGCAGAACCTCTGGGTAGGTCCTGCCTTGGCCAGCAAGGCCTAGTGAGGGACCTGCTATTTTACTGATTTTTGGAGAGAGGAACTCTCTGCCTTTATCCATTTCTTTCCCCCAAGGTTGCTAGCTGGACCCATTCTCATTAGATGTTTGCCTGTAGACTGCAGAGGTATCTAGCAAATGAAACAGGTCTGGAGTGATTTCTAGGGACTAAAAATTGATACAGGCATATTTTATCATCCAAGATTGGCAACAACACCTAGAGAAGTAAATGGTGACAGTAATATCCATGATGTTAGTAGAAAGGAGTATCACAGTTACTGTGAGTTGCCTGCCCTTTTCCTTACTAGCAAGACTCAGATTTTTCATTTCTCTCACTTTCTGCAGGCCAAACTATGGAATCCTGAGAAGTCACAAGAAGGGGTACTTGAAATGCTAATTTCTACTTCTGGATTTCACTAAGCAGCCAGATTGAGTACAGGCTCACGGTTAGGACACAAGAAGAATGTGGCACTAAGCTGATAAATTAACAATTCCTGAAGATTACCTATTTCGGGACTTGTTTTATGAGTTAGTGGAATACTTGTGGAATTCTCTGATTTTCAGGAAAAAGGAAACATCTGAAACAGTATAGTTTGCTGATGGAAACCAAGGCTAAGAGAGATGAGATGACCTTCCCAAGATTACACTAGATGTGAAGGAAGTGAGTAGAGTCACCCAGACCCCAGCCTGAACCCAGGCTTCCTTTTTTAATTTGCCATGCAGTGGTCTCATGCTGAAACTGGCCACCTCTGTCTTGGAGAGCACTATAGCCTTTTTCCACCTTCTCAGGATAGCTGTCAGAAACTATACGCTGTGTACACTGGCACTAGGGATTTTACAGGTTTTGGAAACTTGTTCTGTGGCTGCTTTGTAATTCAGAGTGTTATGGGGCATTTAGCCAGGTAAATTTCTCCTGAAGTGCCTAGTGAACCTTATCTGGCACCTTTTTTTTGTTTGTTTGTTTTTAGAATTCTCTGATCATGGGATGTCAACAGAATACTGAGAGAGGAGCCTATGCCCCATCCGTGGACCTTGAATCTTACCCATTGGCCCAGTTGGAGAAACTAGATAATAAGCCTCTTATATCAGTTAGTCCACTGGCTTATGTGAGGGAAGGATAGATACTGGAATAAAGTTGAGTTTTTACTGAAGACCTCCTCACTGAGAGTTAGCTTCCAGAGGTAGAGGCTTTGTCTTTGTTCACAGTTGCATCCTAGGCCAAGGATAGGTCCCAGGCCATATTGCAGGAATCACCAAGTAAATACCAAGTTCTAGATACCTTAAGAAAGTGAAAGAGATAGCATGAATAGGAGGTTAACAGTGTCTGCACTCTTAGCTGGAAGAGTTTATTTGCTTCAGAAAACATTTTGTCCATCCTGACTGAGTCATTATAGAGCAGCCTTCCTGGTGGAATCTAGTGGGAATTTTAGTGATGAAGGGAAGTACTCCATTCAAGCCTCTATCTAGGTAGCTCATCTGTTCTTTTTTTTTTTTTTCCCCAGGACTAGGCATCAAATCCAGGGGTGCTTTACTACTGAGCTACACCCCAGCCTTTTTTATTTTTCTTTTTAAAACAAGGTCTCACTAAGTTGCCTAGGTGGGACTTGAACTTGGAATCCATCTGTCTTGACCTCTTCTATAGGGGTAAGATTAGAGGCATGCACCACTGTGCCCAGCCAAAGCCTTAATATGAGTAGTACTATGATGGAGAAGTACCACATGATTGTGACTGTATGATTGTGATTTGGTGCTTTCTATTTTAAGAAGAGGAGTAGATGAAGCCGAACAGACAACAAATGGTTTAGGACAGCCCTGGCAAAAAAAGAAAGCCCATTTAGATCAAAATTTGTTGCTCCTAGAAGCAGTATGTCTTGATGCATAAATCAATTTAGGACAAGCCGTGTCACAGGAAAGCTGTTCTGTCAAGATATTCTATCAAAAGCCACCATGATAAGGAACAGAACTGAAAAAGGGATAAGCAGCAAGATTCTTTTGAGGACCAAAGATAAAACTTTTTTTTTTTTTTTTTGAGACAGGTTTCACTGTGTAATCCTGGCTGGTCCTGAACTCACTATGTAGCCCACGCTGGCCTCAAACTCCAGCAGTCCTGCCTTATCCTTCCAAGTGCTGGGATTACAGGCACAGTATTCACCATACGTGACTTATGTGGTGCTGAGGAATTGAACTCAGGGTCTTACGCTTGCTAGGCAAGCATTCTCACTGCTGTGCTATTCTTCCAGCCCCCAAAGATAAACCTTTTCTTTGGCATGGACTCCAGATCTGAGGCATATCAAACAAAGGATAGAGAGGATACTTAATAAATTTACCCATTCAACAAGTAACAGATGTCAGCTGTGTGCCGGGAGCTGATCTAAGAGCTGGAAACAGTGAACCACACAGCATACCAGGCTCTGTTGAATGGTGGCGTGAGAGACTGGCATGAGCATCTGCTCAGGATGTTCTGTATATGCTGAAAACAGGCGTAGGTGAGGAGCCTGCTAGGGAAATGTGGCAGACATTCCAGACAAGAGCCATTACAGAGAGCAGTAGGCAGATGGGGAATGCTGAAGTGGGGAAGAGGGTAAGAATTTTAAATAGGATGCTTTAGGAAAATTGAATAAGAAGGTAACAGTTGAGCAAAAACCTTATTGCGGGAGACACATATGAGCTGGAAATATTTGCATGCAGGAAGATGGTGCTCTTGGGATCCATACCACTGGCGGGGGGGGGGGGGGAGGAAGAGGGGGTACTGGAAGGAGAAAGAGAAGCTACTAGAGGGAGAAAATGAGCCACCCTGCACACACAGCAAAAGCCATGGGTACTAACCATGGTGGGGCAGCTCTGACGTGAAACTTACCTATTCTGCAAAGTTAGATGAGAAAAGGATACAAAAACTAGACTGTTAGCAAAACTTAATTAGCAAATGTTGTAGAAGTGATTAATGTTTCTAAATGATAATAGCTGTTGCTTTTTTCTATTTTAAATGGAGGCCCATACCAAAACAAAGTAAGCTGGTATTATGATTGGTACAGTTTCTTCCTGCACTTTCACTCTCTCAGCCATCTGACACCTATGAGATATCATTGTGTGGTACTTACTAAAGAGTAGAAGTAAAGTGATAGAGAGATAGCAGATGGCCACATGACACAGCTCAGGGTACACTCTTACCTACAGTGGTTGGTGAAATCTGTCTTCCCACAGCAGGTTATTGGAAGCTTGCCTGTCCAGAGATCAGGACACCCTTGACATTGAAGGGGAGTTTGAATTTAACTCTTCTATTGTGTCTTTCTTCAGCCTTTCAACAACTGTTGCATGCATAATTTGTGCCAAGTGGCAGGTCTAAGATACTAGGGATGAATCATTGAATAAAACAGATAAAAACTGAGTTTACATTCTAGTGGCTAGAGTAAAAAGGCATTCAATAAAGGAAATGTATAGTGTCCAAGAAATACGTAAGAAAATAAATAAGTAGTAGATTGGTTGGTTGTACCAGGTTGTGTCGGGTCAATAATACTTTTAAATAGGGTTTTTAGGGTAGTCCTTGCAACCCTGCTTAAAGTGTAAGGCATACTTTTATATAAAAGGGAAAGTGATATTGAACAAAGTCTTGAAGTAGGTGTGGAAAGTAGTTATTGCATGCATCTGGAAGAGCCTTCAGTCCACACAAAGAGCCGAGGCAAGGCCAAGGATAGGAATGTGTCTGGTGCAGTCCAGGGTGAAAGAAGAATATAAGCAGTAATTGAGGGATAGACAGGTAGAAGTCAGAAAAGCTATGGGAGTTGGGGTGATTACTGTGCAAGGTCTCTTGGCTTCTTCCCTCTGTGGGTGTTCTCTGTGATGTGCAGATGGTGGGCAGAATGGATTTGGCTGGAAAGATGGGAAGTTTCCCTATAAAGAGGATCAAAGTTCCGGTAGGTGGTCAGCTAAAGGAGTTATTTGCATATAGGGCACATTACCAAGCTTAAATAATGAGTTTCTGCAGAGGACACAGTGGCCACAGAGTATATACATTGTCACTTGCACAAGAAAAGAATCAGGTTTATCTTGACCAAAACACTGGTGTTTTGATACTTACATTTTGTATATTAATATACACTCCTTACATCTGTGCAATGAGATCGTTCTGGATTCATATGCAATTGCATGAAATACGGAGATAAAGCTGAGCGTGGTGGCACATGCCTGTAATCCCAGCACTCGGGGGACTGAGGCAGGAGGATGGTTGTGAGTCCAAGGCCAGCTTGGGCTACAGAACAAGAACCTGTCTCCAGAGAGAGAGAGAGAGAGAGACTTTTCTACCACTTTATCATTTCTGTGTTTGTATTTCACTAGGAATCAAGACCAGTGCCTTCACACTGGGCTACATTCCTAGCACACTTCAGTTTTTTTTTTTTTTTTTTTTTTTTTTTTTTTGAGAAAAGGTCTTGCTAATTCACTAAGTATTCCAGGCTGGGAGCTTGAATGTGACCGTCCTCAACCCCCAGAGTGCTAGAATTACAGGTCTGTGCTACCTGTACTTTCCCATTTCTCTTAGTTGTAACAATTTAGAAAACATAATACACAGTGCAACCCAACTATCTTATTCAGGTTTCCATAGTTTTATTTGTTCTCATGTGTACATGCCTGTGTGCATGTGTGTTTATGTATGTGTGTGTTCCTATATAATTTTATCACCTATTTAAGTTTATATCTAGCACCACACTTAAGACAGCAGATAGCAGACTGTTCTAACATATACATACATATATAAATATTTTGTCCATAGTAGGAGTTGAACTCAGGGCCTTTGAACTGAGCTACCTCTCCAACTTTTGTTTTTGCTTATTTTTGTTTTTACTTTAAGGCAGAATTAACCGAATTGCTCAGGCTGGACTGAAATTTGCAATCCTCCTGCCTTATCCTCCGAGAGTCCTAGGATTTACAGGAATGCACCATCATACCTGATTTACTTCTAATACTTTCATAACTACATCAGTCTCATTTTCACATTCCTCTCCTGATATTTCTTTTACTTTATTTTTGGTTAGCATTTTTACATTTATGGTAAAATATGCATGTTTTAGTTACTTACTCATTGTCGTGACAGAATACCCCAAATCCATGACTTAAGAGAGTAATTTCAACTCCTAGTTTCAGAAGGTCTCACACAGTCCATTCTTGGTCAGCTGGCAACAGGTAGGAGCTCATGGCAGAGGCTAGAGATCTCCTGGGGACATTGAAGACAAAAGCCAAGTGATGGAGGAGCCATTCATATCTGGAGAGTTAGGTAGGAAGACCAGAAATTTCCCAGAAAGAAGCTGTAACAATGTTTCTTATTCCTTTTTTTCCCTAGTTCAAGCTGCCAATTGGGCTCTTGTGCCCAGGGTAGATGCCCCTATCTCACTTCCTGGCCAGCAAGTCAATAACAAATACCTGATAGCTCTTCCGTGAGTGCTTCCCCCAGTCTCAAACAAGTTGACATAATCCAGATCAAACCTCAGACAGCTGACTCTTCCAGCCGGGCCCTACTTCCCATCTGTACGTGGTTCCAAATACGTGAGGCTTTTTGGGGACACTCCAGATCCAAACCATAACATAAAGCAATCCATAACATAAAGTTTACCATCCTAAGCATTTTTAGGTGTACAGTTCAGTAATGTTACCATGTACGTTGTTGTGCAACCAATCCCCAGGCCTTTTCTTTTTTTATTTTATTTTGTGACAGGGTTTCACTCTGCAGTCCAGATTAGTCCTGAACTCACTGTGTAGCTGTTCCACAGGAAAAGTTTCAAATACGAGATCTTTTGCGTTGGCTCCACTCAGAGAAATCTTTGGAAAAGGTCCTGCCCTGCTAATAGGATGTGAGACTACTTTCCTAGGACTGAAAGACCTAATAGTATAAGAAAGTAGGAAGCCAACAATGTGCTGGTGCTTTGGGTAGGCTCGCTCTTATATTTCACCCAGTGTGCTGTGTGTTACTAAGAAAGGTAACTTGATACCAGTTACACCAATCATACCTTTGATTGAGATGCGCCTCAGTCTGAGAAATGTTAAAATATGAAACATGCATCTTAGAAGCAGTGTGCTTGAGTGTTTTAATCTGTTTCACAAGGTGTATGTAGGAATGAATAAATAAATATGTCTTACCAATTCTGCAGACTAGTACACTGGTGTTTGGGGAGATGAGATACTCAAGGTTGTATACCTAATAGTAAGCAGACCTGTGGATTTACCCAGGGAGATTTAATACTAAAACCCACACCTGTTCCCAAATCTAATTTTCACCTTCCCCTTGCACTTCCCTAGTCAATCACATAGTGGTTGTGAAGCCAGAATTGACCTTGGGATTCCTCTGCTTCAGAAGTACCTTTAGATGAAGGTATGTCAATATCAGTAAGCTGCTGGACACTGTCTGTTTCTTCCGGCTTGGCTTTGCTCTGTAGCAGCACATCAGGACATTCTTTGTGTTTGCGCCATGTGCCATCTGCTTGAATTTCTCTCCCGTTTTTTTCTCTGACTTCCTCTCAACCTTTGGGATTCAATTCTGTTTTTACTTCTAATAGTCCTCCCCTCTGCCAGCTGAGTTATTGAAGGATCTTCTCAGTTTTTATTTCTGTAGGTAGCCCCAGGCTGAGTTAGGTGGCTTTCAGCTGTGCGACTTATCATTGAATATCTTACCACTGAGTTTTCTGTGACTGTCTGTCACTGGTACCTTCCTAGAGTAGGGACTATGCCATGTATATCTTTACTTTCCCATTGCCTAGCAGGCACATCTGTAGATAGCCACAATGTGGACTAGGTTCCAGAGCATCCCTCAATGCTGCAAAGGGTTGTATTTTGAAGGACTTGGGCTATAATTGTTACGTATTCAACTTAACTCTCTGACTTTACCTGTGTGTGCTCTTGGGTATTCAGGGAGGCCTGAGACATGCAAATGTTGCTGACATGCTTCTTGAGAAGGCTAATACCATGTAGTGTTTTATGGACTTACAGAATTGTAAAGCGCTGAGGCCTCCAGGGTTGATTTTCTCTGATACCCCTCATGACACATGCTTCATCCCATAGAACTTTCATAGTTAAAATCACAAATATTTACCTCAGTTGGCTGAAGCAGAAAAGTGAATAAATTGGCATTTTGAGTTCTCTTCTATCCTATGACAGACTACCACAAAGCTTACTGGCTTAAAATAATAACCATTTTTCTGATTTGCTCATGATTCTGCACCTTGACAGAGCACAGTGAATTCATCTCATCTCAGCTGAACTGAGACATTGTCTGGAATGGCTTGAACATCTTAGGGCCAGAACATCTGACTTTGCCTGTGTCCGTGGCCAGGATTCTCATTATCTTGCAGATTCATTGATCCTTTCTATGTGGCCACCTTGGGCTTTCTCAAAGCATAGTAGCCTCAGGAATAGGATTTCTCACATGGCAAGTAGATTTCCCAGAGAGCAAACATGGAAATTCTGGACCTTCTTTAGGCTTCAGCCTAGAACAAGAGCAGTACTACACCTGTTACATTCTTTTGGTTAAAACAGGTCACTGCATGCAAATTCCAGTTCAAGACAAGGAAGGCATACCAGAACAGGGATTCTAGGGAGAAGTAGTCCACTAGGGCTTGCTGAGGTAGCAAAACAGTGGTCTCCCACACCGTAGGCCTTAAGTATCCAGCATGAGCAGGTCTAATGGCACTGCTGGTTATCAGGACTCAGTGTGATTATCCACTTACTCATATTTGTTTTCATCTGTGGGCTTTGCATGGGTTTCTTCCAGGCAGTACCATTGCTGCCTTCACAGCAGCACTGTCTGTGTTGCTTAGATGGGTAGCAAAGCCTAATATTTACAGCCTCAGGCTCTGGAGATGGATTCTTGGACTACACCAGGCAGCATATGACTTTGGGCAACTTTTCAAACTACTCTTTTCCCTCCTATTTATATGTAAAATGAGAATATCAGAATTATCTACCACAGAAAATTGCATGAAATTTTCTCAAGTCCTGGGCTAGAGAGGATTTGTTCTGGCCTTCAAAAGGCATGCTTATGGGATGTGCCCTAGTAATTCTCTGTCTCTCTTAGAAGGCACTTCTAGGGGCTGGCCTGTAGCAGCTTCACCAGCAAACCTCCTGTACAGGTGACTGCACTGATTCAGCCTAGTTTCACCTCCTTCTGCTGTCTTTGCCATGCTTATTTTTCCAAATCTCATAAGACTGTTAGTGATACTAATTTGTCACTATCTACTATCTACTGGTGTCTGGCAGGACTCATACCTCTCAGTACTGGGTACCACAGTTGAACTTACAAGTCTTCATATCCATTGGAGAGGTGACGTGCATGGCTTAAATCTGGTATCAGAGTCTCAAATTATATGTCTGTTTCTCCCTATCTTCCTTTCTCTCTCCCTTCCCCCTTTTATGCAGGACTTGCACAGCGACCTATATTCCCAATATTCCCAGTCCTTTTTTTTTTTTAATTTTTGAGACAGCATTTCCCATCTCCCTTAATCTTGCTAAATCAGGAAGTTTGGGCTGGAACTTGTGATCTTCCTGCCTTAACCTCCAGAGTGGTGGGATTACATGTATGCACTACCATGCCTGCATATTTTTTTAAGCTGGAAATGAACCTAGAACCTTATACGTGCTGTACCACTGAGCTATATTCCCATTCCCCAATACCTTTTTTTTTTCTTCTTGAGGCTTTGCCAAAAGGAACTTATAGCCCAGATGAACAAGCAGTTCATTGTCTTAGAACTGCTTCCTTCTCAAGTCCTCAGTCCATGAAAAAGTGTGCCAAGGAAGGGTGTGGGCATGCTATTGTGAGCCTGAGTACATAACTTAGAAAACACCAGGTAAATATTTTCTCGTCCTTCTTGCCTTTGATCTTAGGACCTACTTGCTTTTACTCCAATGTATGTAACTTTCTAGATGCTTCAATTAATGATTTAAGATGAATCCAGTTAGGATCTATCCTGCCCAGACTCTAATGGAAGACTGAATTGGCAGGTGCTCTTGCCTCCTATCTCTTAAGTACATCTACTGTCAGGTCTGTGACTTTAATACTAGGTAGAATGTGAGCTGTACTATAGCTAGTCTCATGAACCCTTGGGGTAAACACTTGGTTGTGGCTTTTTGGTGTAAGCCTAGAGGAGAGGTCACTAAGGGAACTCAAGGAACAGGCTTGAAGATGGGTCTTCCAGCTTGATTACAAGGTCTTGTCATGGTAACTTTTGTTATTTTGCAATGCAGTAAGAACTAAAGATAATAAATTGTCTGATGTTATTCCAGACTTTCCAAGCATTGCTACTATTTCCCTTAGGCATGGGTCCCCAACCCCCAGGCTATGACCATTACTGGTCCATGGCCTTGGAGGGACCAGGCCACTGAGACAGATGAGCAAACAGGAATGGAGCAGGAAGTGAAGTTCTGTCCCTGTTAGTATGTTCCTGTTAGGGTCTCTTGCCATGGTTGGTCAGGCAGGATGCAGAGCTTTGTTCCTCACTCTGTCTGACTGGTCACCATTACAAAGCTATCCTCCAGCAACTTACTATGTAACAGGTTACCCCTGTACCCATCCTTGAGAGACTAGTGTTCAACTAAACTGGTCCTCAGTGTCAATAAGTTTGGGGACCACTGCCTTACACAAAATAGGCCTGCTCACTGGTGGCCTAAACAGCTCTTTTCCCCATTACCATTTCACACTAGTAGTGACCAATAAGAAGGAAAGTCTATTTTCTTTGTCTTGTGGAAACTTAGGTTTGATTTTACTGCACAGCTACAATTCTATAGATGTGGTGAGATGGGTGCTGCTGGGATCCTGCTTGGTCGTTGCTTTTAAATACCAGCGTTGGATTTTCCACACTTGCATGGGAGCCCTTGAAGGACTTCACAGCTGTAGTGGTCACCACCTGCTCCCACCCTATGTGCCCTTGTCATGTGATTGTGCAGCTGATGACCTTTATGGTAGTATTCATGCTGCCTTCTCTTGGGTGCCAGAGGCAGAACATCCTCAGTTTCAATTAAGTGATGCTTAGCAACAGTCCTTGTCTCTTATCAGCAGTTGCTGATGCTCAGTTCTTCTTGTGTATTAATTTGTCACTTAAAAAATATTAAGGCTCGCTCTACCAGGCTCAAGAATAGAGGTTAAGGATGCAGTGATGAACCAACTAACTGATATATGCCACTTGCAGCTCATGTACCCTTGGCCTGGAAACAGACCAGGAAGCTGGGCAAATGCCTGCCAGGCATGATATTCCTGGAATACCTTCCACATTCTACTTGATTTCAAGTCTGTATGACACTTTCACCAGTCTGATCCACCCTAGAGGACAAGAGCTTTCTGTTGGAGACCTGGGCCCACAGTGGTCCTGGGACAACTTTAAAGAACCAGGAATGGCCCTTTTACCTTAGGAACTAAAAATTTAATTTATCAGGTGGACACTGTGGTGGTGCGGAAAGAGATTTCCCAAAAAAGTAGATTTTCAGTGGACTTCGATGCAGAATAGACATACAGGAAGCCTTTTTGAAAATAGAAACATGAACCCTCCTGCACTGCTAGTGGGAATGTAAATTTGTACAACCACTCTGGAAAGCAATATGGAGATTTCTCAAAAGACTGGAGATAAATATTCCCTTTGATCCAGCGACACCCCTCCTGGGAATATTTCCAAAAGAGGTCAAAACAACACATAACAGAGGTACATGTATACCCACATTCATAGCAGCACAACTAACAATAGCTAAAATATGGGAGACACCAAAATACCCATCAACAGACCCGATACACGAACTGTGGTATTTATACACAATGGAATACTATACATCTATAAAGTCCAGTAGCGTGGAGGCTTTTACGGGCAAATGGAAGAAGCTTGAGAACATCATGCTTAGTGAAGTAAGTCAGAAGCAGAAGGTGAAACAAATGGTCTCTCTGATATAAGAGACCCAGATCACAACTATCTCATGGAACTTAAAGTGAAAATGTGAACCAGGTGGTAGGGTAGGGAAGGAGGGAGGGGTGGGTAGGGAGAGGGACAAAAAGAAAAGGGGAAAGTCTTTGTCACCTTGAGAATATACGTATGTGCACAAAATGCTCAACTTCATCGTAATCTTAAATTTTGCACTTATGCACATCAATAAAGTGGGGAAAATAAAAGAAAATACAAGCATGAGAAGAGAAAGGAAACCCCTGCGCTGTACCCAACCACTGTCCTGCTCAGCTTCAAACAGCCAGTTGGAAAGAAAAGAGTGTCCCTCTGTTCAGGCTGCCAGTTAAACTCCCGTGTGATAGGAAGATGTCTGTCTGCGTGTATAGCTTTTCCTAAACACCTGTGGATTAGAGCTTTTACTGTAAACTGTATGTAGCCTTTACATGTCCAAAAGATGACAGGCAACAGGACGAGGATGTAGCTCAGCAGTGCAGCGCCTTCCTGGCATGCACAAGGCCCAGGGTTCAATTCCTGGTTCCAAATTGAAAAAAAAAATCACAAGAAAATAGACCAAAAAAAAAAAAAAAAAAGATGACAGGCAAATGATCAGAAGGGCAGTAGGCTCATTCATTCTTAGTGACAGAATCCTTTGCCCCTTTGTTGAACTTTCACCTGTCTAATGTTACTTGGAGAGTCTTGCAGCAGTTCAAATGTTAACTGACATTGTCAGATTAGGTTTACTGTGTTACGTTTTGTTTGAGATAGGGTCTTACTCTGTAGTCCATGCTGGTCTTGAACTCACTATGTACTCCAGAATAGCCCCAAATTCACAGCAGTCCTCCTGTCTCAACCTCCCAAAGGCTGAGATTACAAGCGTGTGCCACATGCCCAGCTAAATTTTATGTGGTACTGGAAAACCAAGCCAAGGTCCTTGTCTGCATTAGGCAAGCACCTTTAACCACTGAGCTATGCTTCCAGCCCAAATTGTTAGTAATTTATCTGTAGCCTGTTACTTGTCCTCAGTGCCACAAGCAATTAGAGATGTTACTTGAATAGTGTTTTAAATTTTTGAGTGTGTTACTCTTATCTGTGAATAAGTGTCATGTTAGATGTGATTTTCTTTGTTTGCAGGCAAGCCAATATTTTCAGTTGATATTCACCCTGACGGGACCAAGTTCGCAACTGGAGGACAAGGTATGTTTGTGGATTTTGCAAGGGAAAACATCAGAATCCTGCCTCTTTGCTGTGCTTCTCTTGGTTGTCCATTGTTACCTCTAAAGAAAAAAATTGTTTTTCAGTATGGATGTCACTCAAGTTAAAATGTACAATTATAATCTGTTGTCTGAATAGGTTAAAAGCAAAACTTACTGACTATAGTATGATCTCCATAAATAAGTAGTAGGCATATCATTCTAATTACTGTGTTTTTAGTTAAAATTTGCATCTCTTGGGGCTGAGGGTGTAGCTCAGTGATTAGAGTGCCTGCCTATGAAGTATAAGGCCCTGGGTTTGATTCCCCTAGCACCAAGCTGGAAGTGGTGGTACATAACTATAATCCCAACACTCAGGAGGCTGAGGCAGGAGGATTGCCATGAGTTCTAGGCCATCCTGGGCTAGATGGTGAGTTCAGGACCTGCCTGGACTACAGAGTGAGACCCTTTATCAAGGAAAAGAAAATTGCGTCACTCCATCTCCATACCCATTTTATTGAGTGTGGAGAGTGACAAGTGGTCCTCTAGATAAAAGCTCAGATCCAGAGGCAAGTACTTCATCAGGGTATTTTTCATCTGAGAAAAAGAGTGGGAGACGGTTGAACTACTAACCCGTGTAATTACTAGTCTCAATATCTGACTAAAGAAATTCAACTGGTTAGAGAGTAAGTATACTGTGGTTAAGTAAGAAGGCCCATGACATTTGAAAATAGGATCCATAGTATCATTAGAATACTTAAGTAAATGTCTGCTGTAAGATCATGAGAACATGGCTACGTTTGGAAAGATAAAGCCATTTTTTATACCACTACACCAGGATTGCATAGTGATAGA
The DNA here is from genome assembly GCA_004027205.1 of Ctenodactylus gundi. Taxonomy (NCBI): domain Eukaryota; kingdom Metazoa; phylum Chordata; class Mammalia; order Rodentia; family Ctenodactylidae; genus Ctenodactylus; species Ctenodactylus gundi. The sequence continues at coordinate 227,492 of PVKB01002591.1, read as the reverse complement.
TGGTAGTGGTAACATTCATACAAACCCAATCCCTAAGCAGTAGGGTCTTCCTCTAACTGGGCCTCCAGCTGATAGTGCCTTTGTGAGTGTTTTCTTGAGGCCAAATACTGCAAAGTAAATTGGTAGCAGATCCCTCTGCCCTGAAACCAGGAATTAGAAGGGAGTGCTGGGATGCCCTGGGTAGGAAGACATTTCTTGTGGACTGTGAGAAGAGTCTACAATCTCACAAAAGGTTGCTAGAAGTACCTAGGAGAAGCAAAGCATTGGTTCTTTGTCCCAGGAGAAGCAAATCCTGTATCTTGATCAGGATGATATCATGTAGAAGAAGTGTTTAAGATATTTTCTCATTTTTTGAAACAGTGGCTCGCTGTAGTCCCGGCTAGCCCTGGTCTAATTATATAGACCAAGCCAGCCTTGAACTCATGACAATCTTCCTGTCTCAGCCTCTAAAGTGCTAGGATTATAGGTGTGTGCCACTACACCCAGCTGTTACGTGGTTCTGGGGTTCAAATCCAGAGCCTCATGCTTCCTAGGCAAGCACTCTAATCATTGAGCTACTTTGAAGAGGAGGGAAACCTAGTAGGGGACTTCTTTTTACCTTGCTTTCTAGGGTGTGCCTACAGACCTGAAAGGATCCTGATACATTAACTTTATAGCCTGTTCAATTTATAGATGGGGAGTCTGGGTCCTAAGCAAGGACAAAAACCTTTTAAGGGCCCCTAGTAGATTAGAGGCCAGACCAGGGTTCAGTTCCCTCCTAATTTCTAATTTAGAGTTCTTTTCATAAATTTAGGTTGGCCTCACATACTACTAAATTCACAATGTTTTGGGTCCCTATCAGTACTTGTTTTTCTTCACTTTCTGTTATCTGCATAGGTAATTTAAGTTCATTCTTAAAGTTAGTCATTTATAATTGATGAGAGCTAAGTGAGGAGTCCTGTAGTTAATATTACATATCAGTATCAGATTTCTGCTCTTTGCACATTGAGCTATTTCTGCTCCTTCATTCCAGGGCAGGATTCTGGGAAGGTTGTGATCTGGAATATGTCTCCAGTCCTCCAGGAGGATGACGAGAAGGATGAAAATATTCCCAAGATGCTTTGCCAGATGGACAATCATTTAGGTATTACAGAGTGGCCCTTTGCAGGCTTTGCGTGTTGGCAGAGTGCCCAAGGTTAGCACATGTGTTTGTAATTAGAAAGATAAGGCCCCGTGCGGCGGTAACTCCCCTCGGCCTGCTGTCTGAAGGCACAGATGTTGGCTGCACACCTGGGTGAGTTATTCAGCAGAAGACTCGGCCCGCCCACAGAACCATCTTTGGACAGTCTGCAGGTACCTCTGGTGATTTCCTGCTCATGAGTCGTTACTGCCTGATTCCATGGGGCTTTGGGGCCAGCAACCTGGAAATAGTAGGGTTCTAGAGAAGGGTGCATAAGAGACAACTCACCAAAATGTCTCAGGTTGACACTATATCAATAAGATTCTCTGCCAGGACACTAGGTTTTTGGATAGTGTCACCATTTCCTTTCCTGCTGTAGTGCCTTAGTGTCCCATCTTTGGGATGCTTCATTGACAGTTGTTGGCCTTTGTATGTTTGCCCCCTCCTCTGCTCTTTGTTCTTATCCTCACAACATGGGTCAACAGCCTTAGGCCTGGAGCACAATTTAGTTACAGCTTTCATGTCTTCCAAAGACTGAGAGTTGTGTATGCTCCTAGAGGCTCTTATAGCAGAGACCCGGGGAATTTCTGCTAGTTTTAGTTTATAAGTACAAAATCAACCAACTTGCAGTGCTAATAGATTTAGAAATTTGAAAGGACTGGCTCTGACAAATGGGATTGAGTCAGAGTTTTATATTCTACCAGGCTTCTTCCTTGAAAGTTTTAGAAAATCCGTCTTGGTCTTCATAAAACATGCTTTCATGTTGAAATTAATCCTTTCTTAGAAATATATTTCATCAACACAAAGTCCTTTTGAAATAATGATGTTTATTACTTTTCATGAAAATAAACTTTCTATTGTCCAGCACTAACAGTTCTCAGAATATGCATATGTTCCCCCTCTGGACTGTTCTGGTGATTTGTTTGAGGATAAATAGGTTAGTATTTCAGCTGAGTTGTTCTCCTGGGTCTCTCCATCATAGATGCCTTAAATAGATAGATTAGCTTTATAAACCCTTTACATCTTGTCAAATTCTGCATAAAGAAAATAGACATGACTATTGGATTTTCATCACCCTATTTTTTTTTCTTCCCAGCATGTGTGAACTGTGTGCGGTGGTCAAACAGTGGGATGTATTTAGCTTCTGGGGGAGATGACAAACTGATTATGGTGTGGAAGCGGGCTACGTAAGCATCATTTTCCTTTCTTCACATTTAACTTTTAGAAGCTTCTTTGCTGGTCTTTTTCAAAGTCACCTTTCTCACCCTGGTGCTGAAGTCTCCAGAGTTCCAGCTTCAGAAATAGCAGGAAGTACATATAGGTCAGGAGATGACCAGGAAATTGGGAGGTCACTAACCTGCCTACTGACCTATTCAGCTGCCCTCTGCAGGAAAGAAGGTCTAATCTCTTCTGGTATTGATATGATGGCTTCATTTGTTTTGTTCTTCAATTAAATTTTACATGGTATTCCAAAATACAAAAAAAAGTCAAGTTACTCTAATGCATTCAAGAGTGAGGATGCAGAGTCCATCCTCTTTGCCACTTGCCTCATTCTGTGTCAGCTTGAACCTGTGGCAGCCCCTGCTGTCCACATTAGATGAGTAAACCATCACCTAGAAAGCTCTATTTTTCTTTATCCCCTTTAAGCAAAGAGTTTCTCAGGATGGACATTGGGCCTGTGCCAGTCATTATAGGGCACCAGACCCAGCATCATTGTTCAGCCAGAACAGCCCTAAAGCCATGGATTTGAGACAATGTGCTGTCCCCTTGGACTTGCGCACCTGCTTCATGAGTCCTCAGTATGAGTTGCTACAGAGCTTTTCAAGAGCAAAGGGTGATAATCAAAGAGGCTCTGGGCATTGTTGGTGTTTGCCTTCATGTGACAGCTCATCTTGAAGGAGGTACCTTTGACTCACTTGATTTCTTCATCTCTTCATTTCTTCAAGAATTTGAAACAGCTCAGGCAACACAGAGAGACCCTGCTTCAAGAAAAAAAAAAAGATACTGTTGATTTTGCTGTTTTTAATAGCATACATGAATAACATAGTACATAATTTGGAAAAGGAAAAAACTATAAAAGAAAAAAATGTTTCACAGTCCCACTACCTAAAGAAATTCAAGGTCAAAATTTTATTATTTGGTGTTTTTCAGCTCTGTTCTGTACAAAAATGATACCTATGTTACATGTATTTTTTCCTTTTGCATAAGTGGTATCATAATGTTTATGATGTCCTGTGACCTGCTTCTTTGACTTAATTTATTATGAATATTTTCCTGTGCAAAATTTTTATAGGCTCTATAGTACTTCAAGTGCATGGATAATAAATTATCTGATCAGCCCCTTGTGCTCAACAACCTGATACTTTCCAGCCACTGTCTATTTTGCTTTGTTTTGTCTGCCATTAAAAGCTGTGCTACAGGGATCATCTCTGTACCAGTCCTGGAGCACTCCGTGAATACCTTTCTGACTCCTCTTTTACACAGGTACATTGGGCCCAGCACTGTGTTTGGCTCCAGTGGTAAGCTTGCCAATGTGGAGCAGTGGCGTTGTGTCTCTATCCTCCGGAGTCACTCAGGTGGTAAGTGGGGCTACCTGTTGAGATGGATGGGTTTCTGGCAGCTGTCTCAGATCAGCAACAAGCACCTCCACATCCCCTACTCAAATGTTTGGTCCTTAAAGCTGTTGTGTATTTGGGCCGTCACTTGCTTGTCCCTCAAAATGTTCTCCACTGGCTGTCTCCAGCTGTATTCATCCCCCAATTCCTGCCTTCACAGGTTATATGTTTATATCTTTAATGTAGAACTTTCCCTTTTCTCTTCATCCTACTGAACTGAATCAGTACCTTCATCAATATATTACCAAGTCTGTAAGCATACATTATGCCCAAGAAACCAGTCACAGATGTCTAATGAAAAAGTTTTTCAAAATGACCTTAAATATGTTTGCAAAATGTCTTAGATCAACCTAGTTTAGAATGAGGCATATTTTATAGATTTAGAGTGAAGAAATGGAAAGTTAGTCCATAAAAGTCTAAAACCCCTGTATCTGAAGCACTGGATGTCAGAATAGCAAATGAATATGATTTAGGATTCTCTTAGGAAGCCTGTGGTTCAGCCAGGAAGAAACTGAAGAGCTTTCTGGATAGGAGGGCAGTAGAAGGGGAAAAGATGCAGTGTGAACATTGAATTAGAGGCATTTTGCCAGGGTTGAATCTTTACATACAAGGCCAGGAGCGGTACAGAGTTAGATTGGCTATGTGTTCAAAGGTAGATAGGGAAGGCTTATGTGCCCTATTAGTCAGTGTATTCCTTATAAAAGATAAAAGGCTCAGCTCAGCAGTTAAAGTGCTTGCCCCACAAGTACTAAGTACCTGAATTTGATTCCCCAGCACCACATAAGCTGGGCATGGTGGTGCACACCTGTCATCCCAGCTCTCGGGAGGCTGAGACTGGAGGATTACCCTGAGTTCAAGGCCAGCCTGGGTTATATAGTGAGCTCAGAACCAGTCTGGACTATAGAATGAGACCCTATCTCAAAAAAAAAAAATAAAAAAATGGGGAAAAAATGAAAACAGTAAAAAACAGATAATAAGAAACCATTGAATTTTTGAAAAGCAGTGCGAAAGATATGCTTGGCATATTTAATTGGAATACGAGAAGAAAAACACAAAGTTGGAAATACAGTTATAAAAGAATATTTAATCCAAACCAAAAAAAAAAATCTGTTCATACCCTTAAGTTAAAAGCCAAAATGAAACAAGTACTCAAAATTGATACCATAGAGGCAGCAGGAGGAATAGTGCAGCAGTTAGAGAGCTTGCCTGGCAAACAAAGGCCCTGATTTTGATTCCTTAACCACAAACTTTTTTTTTTTTTTTTTTTAATACGGGAGCTTGAATACAGGCCTTTTTACTGAGATATATTCCCAGCCCTTTGTGGGTGTTAGTGCATGCATGCATCTATGTGCATGTATGTATGTAAGACGGACAGAGATAGGCAAAGTCTCATTAAGTCCCTGAGTTGCCCAAGCTGGGTGTTCTCTTGCCTAGGCCTCCCAGAGTCCTGGGATTACAAGTATGTGCCACCATGTCCAGTTCCCTAACATTTTCTGAGATACAAAACGACTACTGTATAAATAAATTACATAAAATAATTGGTTTTTTTACCAAGTTAATGTTTACTCACCTGTGTAACATATTTATTGAGCATATGCCATGTTTCAGACCTTCTTCGTACCTCAAGGAGTTTTTGTTTTTAGAAAAGGGACAGAAAATAAACCATTGCTGTGGTTTGGATCTGGAGTATCCCAGAAAGTCTCATGTATTTGGATATAGTGGAATATCTGAGAAGCTGTGTTATTGCTCAGTAGGACCTAGTTGAACTTGGAAAGATTGTTGTCAACTTATTGAGAGGGGGTGCCTAGGGCAGAGCTTTCAGGTATTCAGTATTGGTTTGTGGGCCAGGAAGGGAGGGAGAGGCTTCAACTAAGGAAAGGAAGGGAAAAGAAACATTGTTACAGCTTCTTGGAAAGCTGTAGCCTTGCCTGAGTCTCCAGACATCAGCCTGGCTCCTGCCTGACTTGGCTTCTGTCTGCAAGGGACTTTGTGAGACTTTTTGAAACTGTGAGTTAGAGTAAATCTTGCCGCTCTTAAATTGTGGATGTCAGGTATTTCGTCAAGCAACAGATAAGTAACTAAGACAGCTAGTCGTGTTGGAATTTAATGATGAGTGCGAGAGAGATTCATGGAAGGAATTGATTATTGAGTGCTGGGAAGTACAATAAGGAGGGATGTATCACTGTAAGCATGGTTCTCCATGTTAACACTCGGTAAAAAAGTGGCATTCAAGGGGATACCAGATAGAAGTGGGGCAACCATGTGGTAATTAGGTGAAAGGAGCAGCCCAGCAAAGGCCATGGAGTGTAGCTGTGTTCTTAGTGTGTTTGGGGAACTGCCCTGGGTAACAAAGAAAGTGATGTGGAGCCTTCAAGACCATCATGAGGACTTTCTCCTTAGCAAGATAGGGCGGCTCAGAAAGGCTTTGGGCAGAGCAGCTGAGACCTGTGGCCACTGCTTCTGTAATGTAAGTGAGAAAAGATGATAGTTCAGATCTAGGATATTACAAAAACGTGGTGGGAATTAGACAGAGGTACATTTGCTAGTAGTGTGAACTTGGATGTGAAATAAGCAGAGGAATCAAGGCAGCTGCACATGATGTGCCTGAACAGAAAAGAAGCATTTTCCACAAACCGAGATACAGATGTCTGCTTGGGGAAATATTTTAGGGTGATTATGGGCATGTTAAGTTTGCCAGTATGTAGACATGCTGCATAAGCCATTGGCAGTAGGAGTTTTGGGTGTAAACACAGTTAAGGGATAGAACAAGGGAGAGATGAAGCCAGCCTGAAAGGCCAGTTATAATAGTGAAGAAAGCAGTTTGAAGAGAAAGAAATAGCATGTTCCCTGCAATGAAGTGAGGGCTAAAGATTGGCCTATGGTAGCACATAGCACATGCCTATAATGCTAACACTCAAGAGGGTGAAGCAGTAGGATTGCTGTGAGTTCAAGGCCAGCCTGGACTACAGTGTAAAACACTGCCTCAAAAATAAATAAATAAATGATTAACCTTCGGATGTGACAGCGTGGAGCTGGTGTCATTGTGTCAAAGTCAATTGGAGGGTGCTTGAGATTTGATAGAACCAGGTAGGGATTTATCAGTATGCAGGAGAAGGGAAAGAGGAACAGTAGGGGGAAATTCAGCTTGAGGAAGTATGTGGGAATGCAGCCTCATAGGTCTTAGCCTGGCGGTAGTAACATGCTGCTGGAGTGAGTGATAGGTGAGCTAAAGTTGATTGATGGTTGGAGTGTGAGAGTGTTGGCATTAAGACCAGTGGGAATTGTAGTGATCTGTTATAGAAGGTCTCTAGGCATAAGTTTGTATATTGTATGGGGGCATTGCTTATCAAAAATAGAATTCTTTCCAAATGTAACATAGTAACCATTAAGTAGGTTTTTATTTATTTATTTATTTATTTTGAGACAGGGTCTCACTCTGTAGTCCAGGCCAGTCCTGAATTCACTTTGTAGCCCAGGCCAGCTTTGAACTCACAGCAGTCCTCCTGCCTCAGTCTCCCAAATCCTTGGATTACAGGCATGTGTCACCATGCCCAGTTTATATGGTACTGAGGAATCATCTCAAGGCCTTGAGCCTGCCAGGCAAGTACTTTAACTGCTGAGCTATTCCCTCAGCCATTAAGTAGATTTGGAACGAGAAGTTAATTTGGATTTTCACTAAATATAGCATACACCAAAATAAATTTCATATGTTTAATAGTTAAACACTGTAAATAAGCAAAGAAAAAATAAATTTGAACATCTAGCAAAGATAACTTGTTTTTCCTTTCCCCTCACCCCAAGTACTAAGGAAACATAATATCCACAGTCATTTGTGGGGGCGGGGGGCGGAGCGGGATGGAATCTTACTGATTTGTCCTGGCAGAACTCAAACTTGTGATCCTTCTGCCTCAGCCTTGTACAGTGCTGGAATTGTAGATGTGAATCACTACCACCAGCTTAGAGGGAACAGTTTTCAAGGGTAGGAAGCAACAGAAGCAATGACAAAGAATAACTAATAGACTTCATTGTATAAAACTTCTAAACTATTAAAAGGTATATAGGTGAAGTTTGCAGCTAATGTCTGTATTACAAGTAGCCAGCAGAAGTTGCTAAGAAAGTCACCTCTCCTACGTCAGTTCCCATCAGACCACTTCTGTACTCCAGGGCTTGAGTACTAAAGTGAAATTCTGATGTTCTCATGGCTACTGCACGGGACAGCTTCTAGAGAAGGTTCTTCATTTTTACCAATACTGTGTTCATTTTTGTTACTCTCACTGGACAACATGTGAAAAAATAGTTCAAAAAACTGCTATAGGTAATAGAGAAATAGATTCAGAAAACTTTCCTGTTACTAACCAGATTTTTTTTTTTCCCTGAAACATGGTCTCACTCTGTAGTCCAGGCTGGTTCTGAACTCTCTGTATAGCCCAGGCTGGCCTTAAACTCATGGCAGTCCTCTTACCTCAGCCTCCCAAGTGCTAGAATTACAGGCACATCCTACTGAGCCCAGGTAGTTTTTATGTGGTACTAGGGAATCGAACCGAAGACCCTGTGCATGCTAGGCAAGTGCTCTAACCTCTGAGCTAAGCCCCTAGTAACTATAATCAAGTGAAAATAACAATATATAAAAATTTAGTTAATAAAATAATTAGAAGGAAAAAAGTCATAATCCTCATTGCTAATAAGTTTTTATTTGTTTTTATGCAGTAGCAGGGATCAAACCCAGGTTCTCAACACATGTTAAATAGGCATTCTACCACTGAGTTACATCTCAGCCCTCACTTTTTGAAAAAAAATTTTTCTAGTACCAGAACCTTCACAGTGGGCTACATCTCCAGTGCTTTTATTTTATTTTGAAACAGAATCTTGCTAAATTGCTAAGTTCCTCCTGTTTCAACTTCGAGAACAGTAGGATTTCAGGTGTGTGCCACCATGCCCAGCTCACAGCTGACCTTTATTGATTTCTTGGTATTTGCCTCTCACTGTTCTATGGCAATTTCTCTCTCTCTCTCTCTCTCTCTCTCTCTCTCTCTCTCTCTCTCTCTCTCTCTCTCTCTCTCTCTCTCTCTCTCTCTCTCTCTCTCTCTCTCTCTCTCTCTCTCTCTCTCTCTGGACAGGGTTTCACTGAACTCACTGTGTAACTCGGGCTGGCCTTGAACTCATGGCAGTCCTCTTGCCTCAGCCTCCCATGTGCTGGGATTACAGGTGTGCGCTACCGTGTCCTGCTATTATGTAGTACTTAGGGGGATGGACCAGGGATAGCCCCAACTTCTCTCTTTCTCTGTTTTGAAACAGGGTCTTGCTCTAATTCGTGCTGGTCTGGAATTAGCCACACAGCCCAGGCTGACCTAGAAATAATTTATAGCAGCCCTCATGCTTCAGTTTCCCAAGTGCTAGGATTACAAGGCATGCAACACCAGCCCCAGCTTGTATGTGATGCTGGGGAATTGAACCCAGGGCCTCAAGCTTGCTAGGCAAGCACTGTAATCATTGAGCTACACCCCCAGCCTCTAATTTCTCATTTTAATTCTCACAGTAACCCTATAAAGGTATTTTATTTTGTTATTATTGTTGTTGTTGTTTTGTTGTTGTTTTGTTGTTGTTGTTGTTGTTTGGTGTTTTTTTGTTTTTTGAGACCAAAAAAAAAAAAAACCCAAACAAATAAAATATAGTCCAGGCTGGTACTGAATTCATTATATAATCCAGATTGGTCTCATGGCAATCCTTCTGCCTCAGCTTTCCAAGTGCTGGGATTACAGGCATGTGCTATCATACCACACTTATATGATGCTGGAGAATTGAACTCCAGGCCTTACACTTAATAGGTAAGCCCCTTAACCACTTAGCTACATCCCCAGTCCTGTCTTCTTTTTCTTTCTTTCTTTCTTTCTTTCTTCCTTCCTTCCTTCCTTCCTTCCTTCCTTCCTTTATTTATTTTTGAGAAAGGGTCTTACTCTGTAGCCCAGGCTGGTGCTGAACTCACTATGTAATCTAGACTGGCCTTGGACTCACTGCAGTCCTCTTGCCTCAGTCTCCTAAGTGCTGGGATTACACGTGTGCTCCACCATACCCAGCTTATGTGATGCTGGGGAATCAAACTCAAGGCCTTGAGCTTACAAGGCAAGCACTTTAACTGCTGTATCATTCCTCCAGGCCCTGTTTTCCTCTTTTGAGATAGGGTTTCATTCTGTAATCCAGGCTAGTCCTAAACTCCTGCTGTGTAGCCTAGGCTGTCATCGAACTGACAACTATCCTCCTGCCTCAGCCTCCCAAATGTTAGGATTACAGGCATGTGCCAACACTCATGTTTTATGTGGTGCTGGGGAATCAAACTCAGGTCCTTGTGCTTGCTTAACACACTGTACTGTTCCCCCAGTCTCCGTCCCAGTTTTATAATTGACACTTTGCCGATGACAAAACTGAATTACAAAGAAGTGAGCCTTAAAAGTGATGATTAATTGTGTCTGGAGACTCCGTAGGGAAGGGATGTTTTGGCAGCATCTTTGAACTGAGATACAGGTCAGGTCATAAGCAGGAGTGAAGCCTAAAGATGATTTCATTCAGGTAGCTCTTGATCTGACTATGTACCTGGCATTCTGAAGAGTTTTCCTACTGTGTTTCATTTAGTACCCATAATGCTCTCTGGGGACAACCTTGTTAGGACTGGAGAAGCAAATTAGCAGGTAGAGGAACAGATCTAAGACCACGTGCCCAGGAAATGAAGGGCTAGGATTCACAGGTTTGATGCTACATGGAACACAAGCTCTCATCCATGCCCTCAGTTGCTTCATCTGTAAAAGGAATGGGACACTAGTCATAATTCATTAACTTTTAGATTAGCTACAAAGTCAGTAATTTTCCCATGTCAAGTGTCCTGCCACATGAGAACCCCAGGGATAGCTGACCCAGACTACAGACATGGCTGTTGCTATGTGCCCACCCTTGCTCAAGTGTGTACTAGATTAGAGGTCTGACTACAAATCCTCTGTCTTTTTCCAGATGTAATGGACGTGGCATGGTCTCCTCATGATGCCTGGCTAGCCTCGTGCAGCGTGGATAACACTGTGGTCATCTGGAATGCCGTCAAGTTCCCAGGTGTGTGGTCTTCCCTGTTGGCCAGTAGCAGAAATGAGCAACTGGTAGCAGTACTGGTTTTTGGTATCTTCGAGCAGGGTGGGATGTAGAAGAGAAGTCTTTCTGTCTCCTTTGTCTTGGTGACAGTAGGTATATCATAGTGGCCTAGGATTTGTTTGTCTTGTCAGCAACCCAGTTCTTTTTCTTTTCAATTACATTTGCTTGAGGTTTAAAGGAGATTTGTGCTAAAGAAAAAGTAGCTGAGTACTAGCATGAGCATGCCACAGATCACAGGGTAGTACCAGGATAACTGGCATTGAGGACTCTGGCATACTCACACATGCTATGTACGCCTGTCCCCACGGGGCTTAGACCTCAGCTCATTTGCCCTATCTTCTATGAAGTCTTTTAGTCAGTGAGAGCTAACATAAGCCTAGTTTTGTAAATGATTAGCTTTCCTTACTATGATGGCATAACCTCATTTACCACTATAGTTTGTAACTATTAAAATACATTATTTCTCATAATCCCACTCACTATCTAGAGTATGTTTTTCTCATGGGCTGAAAAGCACCATTTGTAGTCTTGGATCCAAGTCATTTTATACTCTTTTAAATCCACCACCAACATGTATGGGGATAGAGAGAAGAGGAGCAGTTTACCAGGTACTGCTTGCACATCTGTGTGTTTAGAAATGGCTTACAAAAGACTCAGCCTAGTGCCAGTCTTCCCTTAGCCATTAAGCGGGCTGTCAGGAAAGCTCACATCAGAATTACTCAAGTCACAACCAAGGTTGGCATAGATTTCTGTCCATGAAAGGCAACCACAGGCAGCCCCACAACATGTGGTATCTGAATTTGCTCAGGACTAGGTCCATTTGTTGCCTGTTCCTTTGGGAACACTTGCAACCCTGAAATACTGGCTGTGGTTCAAGGGAAATCCACTATGCCTATCTCCTTGATACAGTCATTTCTTTGGGTTGTTCTTTTGCCCTAAATGGAGATCAAGTTAATTTTATGTCCACGGGTAGGTAGAGGCTGGCCAAAGTGGACTAGTCAGGTGCCTTCTCTCAGATATCAGTTTCTTGGCCTGTTGGAGCTCATATTTTCTATATAGAGCCATTGTTTTTCCCCTAAATCTGTCAAAATTTCTTCTGTGTTTTTAATTTTCAGAAATTCTTGCAACTCTCAGAGGTCATTCTGGTTTGGTGAAAGGGTTGACATGGGATCCTGTTGGTAAATACATTGCCTCTCAAGCTGATGACCGCAGCCTGAAGGTGTGGAGGACACTGGATTGGCAGTTAGAGACCAGCATCACCAAGCCGTTTGATGAGGTATTAGCACAACCCCAAGTTTTACCCCAGTCCCTGCCTGAGCTTTATACACAGAGAGGGCAGTGACATTAGTCCAGACCACCAATTTAAATTCATAGAGTCAGGAACCCTGAAAAAACCATCAACATTCATTCCCTAGTTAGCCTATAGCCCTAAGAGTTGGATGATAAAGTGTTTGCTTCCCAACAAACTGTTAAATATCCAATTTCGTTGGGTGTTTTTGTTTTTTAAGACAAGGTTTTTCTCTGTAGTGCAGGCTGGTCCTGAACTCACTATGTAGCTGCTGTGGTTTGGATCTGGAGTGTCATCAAAAAGCTTCATGTATTTAGATGTAGTGGAATATCTGGAACTGTATGCTCCTAGGAGGTAGGGCCTAGCTGGAAGGAGCTGATGCTTGGAGCTTAATCTGGAAGGATTGTGTTGTCTTCTTGCTATTAGGGGGTAGCCAGGGAAGAGCATCCATGCAAGGTATTGTTAAATGCAGGCTAGAGCACCCACCCTGGGTGTGGGGTCCCCATGCAGCAACTTGAGCTAAGTAAAGAAATGAAGAAGAAAAGTTGGTACAGCTTCTTCCTGGGAAAGCTCTGGCTTTTGCCTGAGACTCCAAACCTGACTTGTTCCTGCCTTACTTAGCTTCTCTCTACAACGCTATGAGCAGCTGTCCAGTCTCTGCCACGTGCCTTCAAAAGGCTGTGCCATAGACTGTGTGAGACCTTCAGAAACTGTAAGATAAATAAATCTTTCCTCCCTTAAGAGGCTGGGTATTTTCTTACGGCAACAATTAAGTAAAGTAGCCCAGGCTGGGCTCAAACACATGACAGTCCTCTTGCCTCATCCTTCTGAGTGTTGTAATTGTAGCCGTGCATCACCACACCCAGCTTACATGGTGTTAAGGAATCCAACCCAGGGCCTTGTATTTGCTGGGTGTCTTAGTTGTTTATTCATTATTGGGACAGAATACCCAACATCCACAATTTGAGGAAGGAAAAGACTTACTTACTTTAGTTCACAGTTTCAGTCTATTCAATGGCAGTTGTTAATGGTGGAAGCACACGGCAGAGGAGCTCTTCAAAGCATGGCAGAAGGGGGAACCAAATGCAGGGAGAAGGGTGGTACCATCACACACCCCTTCAGGTCAAGCCGTAAACATTGGCCCCTTCCAGCCAGACCCCACTTCCCAACAGCACACAGTACCCATAGGTAATCCACCACATCCAAATACATGAGGCTTTTTCAGAGCACTATAGATCCAGACCATAACACTAAGTAAATGTTACAACTACTGAGCTATATCCCTAGCCATAAATATCCAACTTTGAAGTGAAAAAGATTTGCAAATTTTTTTTGAAAGTTGAAGAGAAGTTTAGAGCTCTTTCTATGGGATTTTGTTAACCAGCTCAGGCCATAGACATGGATAAAACTTTGTTTTTTCTTCTTCTTGAGACAGGGACTTGCTCTGCAATCTAGGCTGGTCCTGAACTCCTCATGTAGCCCAGGCCAGCCTCAAACTCATAGCAGTCCTCCTGTTTCAGTGTCTCAAGTGCTGGGATTACAGGCATGCACCACCATATCTAGCTTATGTGATGCTGGGGAATTAAACTCAGGGCCTTGGACTTGCTAAGTCACAAGTGTTTTAACTGCTGACCTATAACCACAGACCTGAAACTGTTTCTTATCATTGAGGCATTTACTTTGATCTGCCCTAATGAACAGTTTATTGGGATAGACTACTAAAGAAAACACTTTTTGGCTTTTCTTTTTTTTAATGGGGGGGGGGGGCGGCGGTGCTGTGTATATGTGTGTAGCCTCTTACATGTTTTTGGCTGTGCCTGTGGCTTTGCTTGTTACTGTCTGCTGTATAGGCCAGTTGACTTCTTTTCTTATGTGGAATTAGCAGTGCTGTTTCCAAAACGTGGAGATAGAGGCCCTTTGGCTCATAAAGTATTTTACTGACTTCCTTTACTTAAGTTCTAATTTTACATGGAACCATATGGAGAGCACTGTTATTCCTTAGACATTTATTAAGTGCCTGCTACATGTGAAATAGTACTGGGTACAGGGAAATGAAAGTGCATTGAGATAGAGTCTTTGTGGAAAAGACAGACACATGCATTTTAAGTATACCAGTGACTTTGTCCAATAATGAGTATTAACAGACCAGCAGAAAGGCTTCTAAGAACAAAGGACACGGGAGTGAAAATGTGCGGGACAAATAGCGTTTGCCCATTGGTCAAGACTGGCTTCAAGAAGAAAGTAAAAGCCATGTACTACTCAATTCATCCCAAACCCATACTAGCTCCTGAGAAGGGTCTTATTTAGAACCCCTTCCTTACCTACAACTGCCTGGTACAGATGATGTAGCCCTCACACCGTCTAGAGTTCTTTGGGTCTCTGACTGCCAGGGCATTAGGGTTCCCAAGACTTAGGCTTCTGAAGCACCTGCAAGAGAATCTTGAATGACGGTAGAAACTGATAGTACTCTTTAACCTTTGCTTGGAGGCCATCTTGCCTTGGGTTCTAAGGAGGGTGATACATTGTACTTATGCCCTGTTTTGTCCTGTCCCGTCTGAGACTTTGAGATCAAGATCTTAGGTAACCCTTAAGTCTTTAGGGCTTGTTCCAGGGTTGCCTTGAGCTTGGCTTTGGACCTCTTTCGTCACTTTGCCAGAGAAATATGTAAAGGGATGCCCTGCCTCAGCCCAGGTCAGGGAACAGTGCTTTGCAAGTTTTTTATCCTTTCCTGGTGTCTCATAGAGTGGTAAGCAGACAAGCTCAAGGGAATGGGTAATGCCTCATGGTCACCTCACAGGCTCCAGCTGGCACCCAAGTGTCAGTAGGGAACTTACTTTGTTATAGCATTTCTTGAGGATACTGTGTGACATGGTAACAGGTTCTGTGCAGAAGGTTCTGTGCAGAAGGTTCTGTGCAGGTTCTGTGTGGGTCCATGGCCAGATAGATTTGACCCATGCAAACCTAACAGTTCAAAAGGTTGCCTTATTGCAGTTCCCTCAGGGTATGCCTCTGTGCTATTTTTCCATGTTTAGTCCTGTAGGGGAGTGGAGGATGCCTAAGGTCCCATACTTGTTTATTGAAAGCTGTCTTTTGTTCTGACGTCTATAGAGAGTAGAGTGACAGTGGTGAGCGCAGCCAGAAGAGGGCACAAATCCCATCATAACACATTTGTAAATCATATTAATCAACTATATTGAGGCCAGAGCTTTGGTCATGTGGTTGTCCTTGCTTCTTTCAAACACAATGTTTCTTTTAGTGTGGAGGGACAACCCATGTGCTGCGACTCAGCTGGTCACCTGATGGGCACTACCTGGTGTCTGCCCATGCCATGAACAACTCTGGTCCCACTGCCCAGATAATTGAACGAGAGGGCTGGAAGACCAACATGGACTTCGTGGGGCACCGGAAAGCTGTGACCGTTGTGGTGAGTGTGTCTACCCTCAGGAAGTCCTGGCAGATGCCAACACTACCCTGATTGATTCATGCTATTAGTACATATGTGCCCTGAGTGTCAGCAGCTTGCCAAGGTCTCTAGGGAGTCTCCCTAAGGTTAGGTTTTATGGGAGATTGCAACAATGGGCTTTGAAATCAGTACATGGCTATGCTTGTTTCACTTTAAATGCTTATGTTTAATATTTTAAAATTATTTTTATGAAACAGAATATATACTTTTGGGATGGAGGAGAAACTTTAAAATGGTGACAATCACCTAGATCTATCTTTATCAGGAACATTGTAGCTCCACATTATTAACCTTTTACACATTTAGGTCTATTCATGGCTGCTTCAACACAGTCCCCCTCACTGGCTCCATTGAATACAGATGATTGTGAATACCTCCAGAGTATCGTGCTTAGCCCATGTCCGGTAGTGGTAGTCATAGCTGCCAGTCTGTGCTCATCAGATCTGCATATGGAAGGTGAAAAGGGCCAACAGTACTATTTATCTTTGAGACTGGAGAAAATACTTGCCACTCAGGATGACTTTAATTGAAGAGTGTCCTGAGAATGCCTAAGACAAGCTGAAAATAAGCAAATAGTTGCAGACAACCTGTAACAGCCTGGATTTTCTCCACATTATGGAACCAAAGTCGTTTGACAGGCTTATTTTAATGAAAGTGAAATATTATCCAGGACTGTGATCAAAACATTCTCATCATTGCCTAAAAATAAATAGTATATATTGTCCTTTAAAATGGAAATTTTATAGGAATAAAATATTGCTTCTTTAATTATTTTTATATTAGAGTCTACATTGCATTTTGTTTGAAATTAGGCTCTTGCTAAAATGTTGGAAAATTATTACTTCATAGTTAGCAAGTGTTTGTTTTTCTCTTAATGTGTCTTTGTGAAAAATTACGCCTTCCTCAAGAGGAAACCACAAAGCTCTACAAGGCCCTAAAGCCTATACAATAATAGTAGGGATTTAAGCACAGGCTTCACACCTATGTGTTCCTTGTTCTCCATTCTGTCTACACAGTTGGCCATTCTTGGATTAGTTGTGGAATAAAAACCCCTCCAGGGCCCCTGACACTAGGCTCTAAAGAAACCTCCATTCTTCTGACTTTAGAACCCTTGCTTGAGATTCCCAGAGCTTCTACTCACCCCACTCCCTTCAATCCAGAAAGGTATCAGGAAATTAAACTCAACATGTATTCCTAGCCTTTCCAAAAGCAACAGCCAGGATTACACAGGGGTTCAGTAGCCAGTAAGGGTCATAGCCATTATTCCTGACCTGGTAAGATCATGAAGACCTCTTGGACTGAGCAAATTTCTGTTAAGTGTGACTGTGAACAACAGATAGTTAAGGTAGAGAAATTACGTGAATCAGATCTCTCCTTCTAATCCTTTTGACCCACCTCACGAGACAAGTAGGAGCAAGTCTTAGTTCCCAAAACTCCTTTGCAAGCTCAACTTTTCACCAGGTCCTACTACCTACCCTGCCATACCAAGAGGAGTTATGTAAGGCCAGTTCCAATGGTTCCTATCCCTTTCACCTGGCCCCTGCCTCTAAAAGTAAAGCATTTTGTAGTGCTAACTTCAAACCCTCCTTTCGCTATTGACTCATCTTGTGATTCTCTGTGTTTTCCAGCCCCCTTGAGCCTCCCTTGAGTCATCAACAAAACACTTCCCTGGGCAGTTATAAAAATGAAGTGATGCTTGCCCAGCGCTTGGCCTAGAGGCTCTATGGAGGACTTCTACCCATGTTAGTCCCACCCATGCTTGGGTATGAAATATGTACTTGGTGCTTGATTACTCACTTCAGTGTTTGTTATTTGGCTTTAGAAATTCAACCCAAAAATCTTCAAAAAGAAGCAGAAGAATGGGAGTTCTGCAAAGCCCAGCTGCCCATACTGTTGCTGTGCTGTTGGCAGCAAGGACCGCTCGCTCTCTGTCTGGGTGAGCCACCAGTCTGAGCTGCTGCAGAGTGGGAGGTGTGGGCTGGGAAGGTGGCATGTTCAGAGGCTTTGAATGGAGAAGAGACCTTCTGATTTTGATGGTACTTAGTGTTTACTTCTGCCTTGACCCACCAGACAGCCAATCCTTGAAAACCTAAAGCCTGTCCTTCAGGTAAAAGAAAGCACTGACAGCTAGTCCTGGGCCCAGCAAGGAAAGGCCATGACTCGTAGCCAGCACAGTGCTGTATCCATACTTAAGCAGTGCCTTTCATAGTCTGTGCCACAGTTGGCCTATTATGTATGCTTTCTGTTAAAAAAAATTTTTTTGTATTCACATGTAGTATATAAAAAATGTATTTACCTGAAATGTATTCCTGATAGGTATAGTTTAGTGAATTGTTATTGTATTGTTTATACCAATATCCAGGACAGTCCAGCCAAGATCAGTGTCATAAGTCTTAAACAGCCTTTCTCACATTGATGAATTTTGCCTGCTTTTGAACTTCATATAAATGCACTTGTATGGGGTTTGCTTTTCTGTGTCCTGCATTTCTTTCACATCGCATAGTGGCTTGAAATTTGTATATGTTGCTGGAAAATGTTCCACTCTCGGAACATACTGCAATTTGTGTGTCCTCCTGTTGGTGAACATGAGGATTGTTTTAGTTGTCAGATACTCTGACTTAAACTGATAAGAAGAATTTTCTTTCTTTTTTTTTTTCTTTACCCTTGCTCTTTCTTTTTCTTTTTTCTTTCTTTTTTGTGGTACTGTGGACTGAACCCAGAGAATGCTAAACTATAGCTTTTTTGAAATTTTGAGACAAGGTCCTTCTAAATTGGCCAGGCTAGCCTCCAACTTGTAGTCTACGTTCCTTAGGCTCCTGTGGGTACCTGGGATTATAGGCATGCACCACTATACCTGGTGGTATAAGAGCATTTTTATAGACATATGCTTTCATTTCTTTTTGAGTATATAGAGTAGAGCGAATAAGTTTAACAAAAAGAGGAGACAGAGACAGGAGCTAAGAGCAAGGTCCTGAATTCAGTCCTTAGTAGCAACCATGAAGAAACAATAACAAACATTGGCAGGGTTGTGGCTCGCTACATTACTGGTAGATACTCTGTAAAAGTTTTTGGCAGTTTTTGTTCTGCCAAAGCAAAACATATAAAGCCCATTTCTACTCTTCAGTATATAACCAAGATAAATAAGGGCTTACGTTCAGAAATGACATGCAGAGCTTAAGGTTCCCAGTATGGACTACTTTATTGTCCATTTAACCCTTGAGGTGACACTATGATGGTTAAGATGGTAAATCTTATGAGAAAGCAACTCCTGAAAATAAGGGGCTGTGTTTTAAATTCTTGTGTATCTCTTCTTTTCTGGACTTACTACCTTCCACCAAAGAAATGTTCAGTGATGGGTTGAAGTGTGAGAACTTAAGAATGAGAACTACAATGTTAGAGCTGGAGGAATGGCTCAGCAGTTAAAGCGCTACGTCAAGTGCTAAGTACCCAAATTTGATTCCCCAGCACCACGTAAGCCGAGCGTGGTGGCACACACCTGTAGTTCCAGCACTGAGGAGGCTGAGGCAGGAGAATTGCCTTGAGTCCAAGGCCAGCCTGGGCTCCATAGTGAGTTCAGGACCAGCCTGGGCTATAGAGTAAGACACTATCTCAAAAACAAAACAAGAAAAAGAACAAAGAACTGTAATGATTTCTGAGGTAAGGTTCTGAACTATTGTTAAGTTTCTTGTCACCAGCAACTGATATTGTTTGACCTAGGGCACCTCCCCATACAGTACAGGACATGGCCCTGCCACTGACCACTGAGATCCATCCATGTGCGAACTTGTTTAAAGACTAATAAAGCAAACTATACATAAATTAATTTTTAAAAATCTTGTAACTCATGTTATACTTAAAATGGCGAGAGTACAGAACAAAAAAGAATATTATAATATATAAAAGACAAAAGCCAAGTCATTTATAGAGGCAGACGCATCCAAATAAATTCATACTTCTCTGTAGAAATACTAATGGCCAGAAGGAAATGGAATGATGTTTTTCAAGCCCTGAAGGGAAATAACAGCCAGGCTAGGTTACTATATCCAGCAAAGCTGTTCTTCAAAATTGAAGGAAGAATATTTTCCAAGAGAAGCATAAATGAAATTTGTGACCACTAAGTTAGTGTTGTAGAAGATACTTAAAGGAATCCTGTACACAGAAGAGTAAGAAAACATAAGCTAGTGAGAATTAAGAAGAACATCAGAATTTCAACAAAATAACAAGAATTAGCACATATTTTTCTATAGTGGCTCATAATTTAAATAAACTTAAAACTCCAACTTAAAGATAGCAGATTGCTTTAAAAAGCAAGATCCAACTTTTACTGCTTCCAGGAAGCACACCTCAATAACAAAGAAATACACAAAGTAAGAGTGAAATGATAGAAGACAATATTTCATGTAAACAGACCCCAGCAAGCAAGAGTGAATATACTCAAGTCTGAGAAAGTAGACTTCAAGACAAATTTAATGAGATGAAACAAAAAAACAAACATACATTGGTAAGAAAATAATCCACCAAGAAAACAGACCAGTTGTAAATATGTGTGCACCTAATTTTATAAAACAAATACTCTTCCACATAAAGGAGCAAATAGGTCCCAGTACAATAATAGTAGAGGACTTCAGTACCTTTCTTTCACCAATAGATAGATCATCTAGACAAAAAAATCAACAAGTAGCATAGTGTTAAATTGCATCTTATATCAAATGGATTAGACAGATATCTACAAACCGTATCATATAACAGCTACAGAATACATGTTCTTAACAGCTCATGAAATGTTCTCCAAAACAGATCGTGTTTCAGGTGATACCTACCTAGAATCAAGTGGATGGAAGTACAATAAACCATTATCTCTGGGATACAGCAGAGACAATTTTAATAAGGAAGATTCTAGCTCATAGTGCCTACATCAAAATATCAGGCAAAGAGCAAATAAACCTAATTATACACTCAGGGGTTTGGGGGTTTTGGTTTGGTTTGGTTTGGTTTGGTTTGGTTTCATTTTGGTTTTTTAGAATGGAAATTTATTTAGAAGCAGAAAGTGCAATATACAGTGTCAATAAATAACATATACCAGAGCTACACTATAGGAGATAGAGTCTAAAATACACAGGATCAGTAAGTAGTTGGTTCTTTACTGTGTAACAACAATGAAAACACAGATTAGAAAAGATGCCACTCACAGTAGCCTGAAAAATATTAAATACCTACAAATCATTCTAACTAAGCAAGTGAAGAAAAGACCTCTATAATGAAATTATAGTACTCTGAAAAAAAAAATCAAAGAGAATTTTAGAAAATGAAAAGACATTCCCTGTTTCTGGATAGGTAGAACCAGTGGCAAAATGGCCATACTACCAAAACTGATGATACAGATTTAATACAATTCCAATCAAAACATGAGAAAATAATGATCATAATGTGGTATTTTACACAGAACTAGAAGAGATAGTCCTAAAATTTATATGGAGTCAGAGAATACCCAGGGTACCCAGAACAATACTAAGCAACAAAGCAAAAGCAGGAGACATCACATTACTAGATACTAAATCATTACAAAGCAACAGTGATAAAAAAACCACATGGTACTGGCACAGAAACAGTTATGTCCATCAACATAAATGGATAAAAGAGGTGCAGTGTGGTTTACAAAATGGAGTATTAGTCTGCCATAAAGGAAGAGGGGGTTTTCTTTGGTTGGTTGGTTGGTTGGTTGAAATAGAGTCTCATACTGCAGTCTGGGATGCTCATAAACTCACTATCTAGCCTACACTGGCTACATGTAGCAGTCCTGCCTTAACCTCCAGAGTGCTGGGATTACAGGCATGCACTACCACACATGGATTAAGAAAGATAAATTTGAATCATTTGTAGGAAAATAGGTACAACTTGAGATTATTATGCTTAGCAAAATGAACCAGACACAGAAGGTTTAATATCATATTGTTTTCTCTACAAGAGAAATGGAAGAAACAAAGAAGGTAGACTTTGTGGAGAAGGAAAGGGGATGTGAGGGAGGTCAGAGAATGGGAAGGGAAAAATAAGGATCATGATGTGGTTTGTAAATACACCAATTTCTCAAGCTGAAAAAAAAGAGGTCTTTGAGAAGACAAACTCTTAGCCAAACTAGGCAAAAGAAAGATCTAGATCAATACAATTGAAGTTGAAAAAGGAGGTACTGCAGTAGACACTATTGATATTAACAGATTGTAAGGACTACTTCACTATTCTTATATTCAGATAACCTGGGGAACCTAGGATAAACTAATAAATTTATCCTATACATAATATACCAAAATTAAACCACAAACATATTTAAAAAAAAAAACTAAGCAGATCAATAAAAAGCAATGAGATTGAAGCAGTAATAAAATCTTACAAGAGAAATGTCCATGACCAGATGGTTCATGGCTGAATTTTGCCAAACTTTTAAAGAAGAAATAACACCAGTGTTCTACAAATAATTCTATCAAATAGAAAGGGAAAGAATGTTGCTAAATGTAGTCTACGTGACCAACATCACCCTGATATCAAAAGCAGACAGAGGCACAACAAAAGAAGAAAACTATGCAATGGATCAATTCCCTTGATGAACAATATGTATAAAAATTCTTAACAGAATACAAACTGAACTTTACAGTATATTAAAAATATTAATATACCATGACCAACTTGATTTTACCTTAAGGATGCATGAATGGTTCAAAATATACAAATTGATAAACATAATGCCCTTCATAAATGAAAGATAAAAATCACATGATCCTCCTCTCAATTGATGCAGACTTTTTGACAAAATTCAGCAACACTTCATGATAAAAAGCCCCAAAACAAGCTAGGTATTAAAGGATTATTCCCCAATAAAGATAAGATCAGTCACATGTAACAAACCTACAGCCAACATCATTCTGAATGGGAGAAGAAATGGAAGCATTTCTTACCAAATCAGGAACAAGCCAAGAATATCTACTCCTACCACTATTGTGTAATATAGTTCTTGAAATTTTAGCTACAAAAAGGCAAGAGATACAAATAGGAAAAATGATACAGTTTAGGGAAGGAAAATGTCAAATTATCCTTGGTTGCAGATGATATGATTCTATACTTAAAAGACCCTAAAGATTCCTCCAGAAGATTTTTACAGCTGATGAATGAATTCAGCAGTGTAACAGGGTATAAATTCAACATTTAAAAATCAGTAACAGTCTGGAAGAATAGCACAACAGCAATTATTGTGTTTGCTTAGCAAGTGCAGTGTTGAGGGTTCTATTCCCCAGTACCACATGAGCTAGGTGTGGTGGCACATGCCTATAATCCCAGCCCTGGGGAGGCTGAGGCAGGATTGCCAGAGTTCGAGGCCAGCCTGGCCTACATAGTGATTTCAGGACCAGCCTAAACTACAGAGCAAGACTGTCTCAAAGAAAAAGCTATAATTTTATTATAAACCAATAATGTGCTAACTGAGAAGGAAATCAGGACAGTTCCATTCCCAGTAGCATGAAATAAAAGAAGAGGCCTAGAGGTTAGACTAATTAGTCTAACCAAGGAGATGAAAGACCTATTCTTCAGTAAAACTTCAGAACATTGAAGAAAGAAATGGAGGAAGACACCAAGAGATAGGAAGACTGCTCTATGTTCATAGATTTGCAGGATATTGTTGTCAAAATGGTCATGCTACCAAAGATGATCCACAGATTAAATGTAATCCTCATCAAAATACCAGTGACATTCTTCACAGAACAAGAAAAAGAATCCTAAAATTCATGTGAAAAAAAAAGAATAGCCAAAGCAATCTTAAGCCAAAAGAGCAATGCTGAAGACCTCACAATACTTGATTTCAACTTCTGCTACAAAGCAGTAATAGCAATTAGAGTATGATACGACACAAAAAATAGGTAACTAACCAGTGGAACAGAGTATAGGCCACAGAAACCCACACAAGTGCAGCCATCTGATTCTGACACGAGTATCCAAAAATATGCACTGGACAAAAGCTGGTTTGGTAAACTGCTGGGAAAAGGAGGAGTCAGCTTGTAGAGTTATGAAACCAGATCCCTATCTCTTGCCCTGTACACAAATAAATTCAAAATTGATTACAGATCTTAGGTACAATAACTTACCTTTTGAATCTGGAGACCATCACATGCTAAATAAACCACATTCAGAAAGACAAATACCTCATGCTCTCCCTAATACATGCACCCTGGAAAGATGTAGAAGGGATTTCTTTATGCCAAGAGGAAGGGAATGGAAGGTCAGAGGAGGGGCAAGAAAGTAGGATATGAACAAAATATTATATACATCGGAAACTTCATAAGTGAAACTATGGGGAAGGGTGAGTCTGGCGGAGGTTGGAAATTTTTTAAGCAGAGTGGATTTGAAGTTACATGTTTAATGATTATCTGATAGCTAAATTTATTATTATTTTATAGAGAAGTTTTTTGTACATATTGTAATTTTTCTTCAAAGTCCAGTAGTCAATTAACATCCACTTCAGAGCCAGAATCTTTGATTGATAAATGCATGGGATGTAAAGAATTTAAAGCTGGATTTTTTTCTGTCAGTTTTATTTTATGCTTTCTTTTTCTCCCATTTTATTAATGTGTGTGTGTGTGTGTGTGTGTGTGTGTGTGTGTGAGAGAGAGAGAGAGAGAGAGAGAGAGAGAGAGATACATAATGTTTACATTGAATTTGAGTATTTTGTGCATATATATATTGCATTAAAATTACAATCCCTTCCCCTCCCACTTTGTGGTTCTCCCCCTGTCCCTTAGCCCTCACTGTCCACACCCCATTTGGTTCTTTTTTTTTTTTTTTAACATATCACCTCCCTTTCTCTTTCCTCCCTCTCATTCCCTTTTTCCCTTTCCTTCTTTACAAAATCCATCTTTATACATTCTTCTATGTCACTTAAATTTTTTGTGGTTTTGTTTTCTCATATTAGAGAAACCACATAATATTTAACTTTCTGAGTCTGATTCAATTTGATGAACATCATGGTCTCAAGGTGCATCCATTTTCCTCAAATGTGTCATTCTTAATGACAGAGTAATACTCCATTGTTTATGTATACCACATCTTCTTTATCCAGTCATCTGTACTCAGGTATATTGGCTTCTTCTGAGATTTGGATACTATCAATTGTGCTGCCAAACAAAAGACATTCAGGTTATCATTACATCAGTCAGATTTCCTAGGCTAAATTTATATCAAAGAATGAATATATGAATCACTATATTAAATGAACTTAAGTCTATCACAAAAGTATATTACACATAAGGCAATAAATATCATGGTGTATTTAATTATTTCATAATTTTTAAGAGTTTCTTTTCCAAAGAGGAGCAAGAAGAAATGAGTAACATCAGATCATTATTACAAATTTAGTTACAGAGCATGAAATTTAAATGTAAAATTCAAGAGTCACAGGTTAAACTAATAGCTGAACGCACTCTTAGTTAATGGACTAAGGCTATCTGATCTCTTATCTTTACCACTCAGTGACAGTGGCATGGAAAAGACCCAAAGAACCATTTATTTACCAAATCTTATTGTTTTTAAAAAACTACTAATATCCCAAATTAAAATCATTGCCTTCTACTACTCCACCCCCAGCTAAATATCTATACATACCATAAACATAAAAAGGTTTCAACAGATTAAGATTTTATATCATTTTCCCATGTTACATATAATTATTATATATTGCAAACTAATATACAAATAAAATTATGGAGGAATTTTCACAGATTTTATGAGAAATCCTGTACTATTTTAGCAGGGCTCCAGTCAAATGATTGCTGTCTCCCTTTTGTTAAACTTTCTCTTTAGATGTTTCCTCCATGTTCTTTGGTGCTGCTTGTTCCTGTCTCTCAAAGATTTTCTGTAATGCTGGGCTAGTAGTCAAAATTTTTTTAAGGATTCTTGGTCATGAAAATTTTTAATTCCCCTTCAATTTTCAGAGATAATTCTGCTGGACACAACAATCGGGGTTGACACTTGCTGTCTTTTAAAGCTTGGAAGATTTGCTCTAGGCTCTCCTGGCCTTTAAACTTTGTGCTGAGAAATCTATGGTAATTCAAGTGGATTTGCCTTGGGAGAATAATGTCTATTTTTCTCTTGCTGCTTTTAATATTCTCTATGTTGTATTTCTGAGGTTTTGATTATGATATGTCATGGCAAGTCTTGTTGCTTGTTGAGGTTATTTGGTATTCTATAAACTTCTTGTACTTGAAAATTAATTCCTTTTCCTCAATTTCTGAAATTTTCTTGCATGATTTCTGTGAATAAATTCTTTATTCCTTCAGTGCTATCTTCTGCTATTTCTCCCACACGAATAATTCTGAGCTTGCATCTCTTTCAGTCAATCCATTAACCAGCTGTTGTATCCAGCTACTATGCTCATTTCTAGTTTTGGAGTTGTACCTAATTATATGTAGCATTTATTTCCTCAGCCTGGTCTTCAAGGTCTGAAATTCTGTCCTCACAGTGTTTGATTCAACTTCTCTTGCTTTCAAATGTATTTTTCATATCCTGAATTTCAACTAGATTTCTTTTCAGAATTTCCTCTTCTCTATCAAAAAGTTCCTTCATAACTTGGATTTACTTACTTACTTCAGCCATCCTTTTTTTTGTGGCTTCTGTCTGCTTATTTGTTTAGTAAGTTCCTCTTTAAGGCCACTGATCATTGCTTGCATTTCTTTGAAAATATGTTTGAACTGGCTGTTCGACTGTTTATTTGATTTTTTAGTTCCTTCCCCATGAGTTCCACTATTTCAGGGCCCGTGATGTTAATTTCTGGGGTCTTAGGCATTTCTGTGGGTTTCCTGTTGCCTTGTGTTCTTCCCATGTTTCTGTTGTTGAGGGACTTCACTTTAAAAGCCTAGCAGAGAGGTTTCTTTAGGTTATGAGGGTGTGGGCTGAAATTCCTCTGAGTTTTGTGCTAGGAATAGGCGGTAAGGGAAGGACTCAATAGTCCGATGTCCTCTGAGGTGTCTTGATCACACCCAGCTCCCTCAGCAAAGCTGTCCTGCCTATCCTGGCTTCCTTCCCCATAGGATGGGGCTTTCCTCCCTCAGAAGTGCTCCCAGTACTACTCAAACAATTAGAGGATCAGTGGCCTTTCTCCCCTCTCTTGCATCTGTCTCTTGTGCCAATTTCTCCCTCGGTACTGTTAAAGAGTACCCTAGAAAACCCTGTTGTTCTCTTCTGAGCCTTCCTCTTAAACAGTTCAGTCTCAGGCTCATTTTATTTTTTTTTTAAAGATGGCTCCTGCTTGCACTGCCTGTTATGGCTGCCGAGGACTGCTTCTGGTCTAGGCTCTGGAAGTCCTTCTCTAGGGACACTCGCATTGTGTCTGTAGTATGAACTTCCCACAGGCTCGTTTTTCATTTTTTGGAGGCGAGGACTACCAGCTGCTCTCAAGTCCCACTTCTCCTAGATCCAGGCTTCCCTTGGCCTCCTTTCAATTTTTGGGGTGCTCCTTCTTCTCCTAGCTGAGTTGAGCAGGCAAAACAGATTAATTATAATCTCAACTTTTTAAAGTGAGTCCATAAGGAGATACTTCATAGCTCTGTTCGACCTTTTCTTTCTGAGACAGAGTCTTGCTCTGTAGTCCGAACTGGTCCTGAACTCACTATGTAATCTAGGGTGGCCTCAAACTCACAGCAGTCCTTCTGCCTCAATCTCTCAAGTGCTAGATTATAGGTGTGCACCACCATGCTGAGCTTATGTAACAGTGCTAGAGAATCAAACTCTACTTGTACTTGCTAGGCAAATATTTCAATCCCCTTATGCTTATTCTTTGTGCTACTCATGGTTTTCTTAGAATTCTGAGGTCAGGTGATCAAACAGGTTC
Organism: Ctenodactylus gundi; assembly: GCA_004027205.1. Classification (NCBI taxonomy): domain Eukaryota; kingdom Metazoa; phylum Chordata; class Mammalia; order Rodentia; family Ctenodactylidae; genus Ctenodactylus; species Ctenodactylus gundi. The sequence continues at coordinate 199,973 of PVKB01002591.1, read as the reverse complement.
CAAATTTCTTAGAGTCCTGTAGGCACATTTATGGGAAGAATGGCAAAGCTACTTTTTTCTGGAAATGAAATTGAGGGGGTACAACATTCTTTTTCCTCTTTTTTCCTTTTCTTTCTTTCTTTCTTCTTTTTTTTGAGGCAGGGTCTTGATTTGTGGTTCAGGCTGATTTTAAACTTACTGTGTAGCTCACAAAGCCTCAAGCTCGCAGTAATATTTCTGCCTCAGCCTCCTGGATGCTGGGATTATATGCATATACTACCATGTTTCCTTTATGTGGACTTGGGGAATCTAATATAGGGCCTTGCATTTGCTAGGCAGGCTCTCGAACATCTGTACTGTTCCTCCAGCTCCATTGGCAAGATTCTTGACATGAATTCCTGGTAACTTCCTCCTTGGGACTAGGGTGACCATAACTCCTTTTTCTTCCACATACTAATCTCAGGCTGTAGGTGGGGAGAGTTAGCAGTATAATTTCTTCAGAACTGTAGCAGCCTCTCCTGAGACATAACTATGAACTAGAAAGATCTGGGGAAAAAATTAGATGGCCTATTTAAAGACCTCATCAAAAAATGAGCATCTGAAATTAATATAAATTTCTCAGAAGTCCACATGGCCAATAAACGTATGAAAAAATGTTCTGCATTTTCAGCCATCAGAAAAATGCAAATCAAAATAACTTTGAGATTATATCTTACTCTAGTAAGAATAGCTGGTTTTAAGAATTCAAAGGACAACACATACTGGTCATGTTGTGGAGAAAAATGACCAGTTCTGCATTGTTGGTGGAAATATAAACTGGTACAACCATTATGTATAATAGTTGGGAGATTCCTCAAAAATATATATCCCATTGGTCCCAGCTATCCCAGTTTTGGGTATTCTTCCAAAAAAGTTAAAGTCATCATACAAACATGCATACCATGTTTATAAATAGCACAATGTATAATAGCCACATTTTTGAAGCAGTTGATATGTCCATCAATAGATGAATGGATTAAAAAAGATGTTGTATGTTTACACAGTGGAGTACTATTCTGCCATAATGAAAGATAAATTTGAGACATTTATAGGAAAATTGATACATCTTATATATTAGTTTGAGTTCTTACAAAAGGCAGATTGACAGAAATTGTAACAAAAAGGATCTATTTGGAAGGCTTACAAGTTTGAAGACAAAGACAGTCCAAGATGGCATCCTGCTCATGTGAGAGCTGGAGAATCTGATGGCTGCTTAGCTACAAGGTAGAACACCCATCTGGGACTGTAGGACAGCCAGTGAGATTCTGCTACAGATCTTGGTTGTTTGAAGAACACTGGTGAAGACCAGCAACTGAAAATCGCCAGTAGGTAGACAGGCTCAAGTCCAGACTGGAGGAAATCTCTGATAAAGAGCTGCATTGTAGCAAGTCAGCATCTATAAAAAATTGCAAAGGCAAGAGCTTTCCCTGAGGAAAAAGCTGTAACAATCTTTCTTCTTCCTTTTATGCAATTTGAGTTCCTAGTTGGGCCTCCCACATCCAAGTGGGTGTTCTTCCCTCATTCTCTGGCCCACAAATCACTCACACTCTAATCCAGGCTGGTTCCTAATTGCCTCATCTAGATGTGGTTTCTAAATCCTAATCCAGGCATACTTTCTCAAGTTGACATAATCTCTCCTATGGTCACATCTTGAAAACATTGTGCTTAGCAAAATGAGTCATACAGAAGGAAGGGTAAGTATCACATCATTTCTCTAATATGAGAAGACCAAACTGTAAAGTAAAAGAGAGGTGGAAAAAAATAAGATAAACCTTGTGGAGAGAGAAAGGGGATGTTGGGAAGGTGAGGGGTTGGGTAGAGAAAGGAAAGTAAATGGATCATGATATGATAGTAAAATAAATATAATATAAAGCAAGGGGTGTGGATGAAAGCTACAGCAGCCTAATGTGAGCCCACTTTCAGTGAGGGAAATCTTTCCACCTAGCCCACTATCTTATGGTTCAGAACCTGTCAACAGAGTGGCCATACACATGGGTGTGAGAGGTGGAGCTTACTATAGTTGTGAGAACATGGTGTCGGGGTTCCATCAAGCAGCATTCAAGTGTCTAGCTAGTGAACATGCAAACATGCACAAGTAGGATATTTTCCAGAAAACATTTTATTCCATATTCATTTATATTTAATGAAAAAGCAAGCACAATTATGTGCTTTCTTCTGAAGAATAAAATATTTATAAAAGACCCAAAGGAAATAGTTCATCAGAGTCTTAAAAATAGTTAAATTTGGCTTTGGATTAAGGAGGATTTATATTGGTTTTGTGTCTGTCAAATATGTGTAGAGACTGCAGAGTAAGACCATGTGCCTTATGTAAATGGTTACACCATATCCTGAGGACTGTGTACCAGGTTCATGGTCCCAGAAAATGTGAGCTGGATTCGCCCTGTGGCCTCCTTATCCCCTACTCTATAGATCCTCTTTGAGCTCCTCTATCTAGGGCTGATTCCTGGCTTGGGTCATAATACTTCAGATGCCCTTCTACTCTGCCTTCTCTGTTGCTGGCTTTGTATTTCAAGCCATCTCCCATGCCGGTCTATGGCAAACCTTGAGGCAAGGGCCACTCTAATGCATTTATTTCTGGCAAGCTTTGGTGTTTACAGTTTGGTGTCTCAACAGGTTATGTCTATATTAGTTATATTTGTTTGTAGACACTGACCAAGGTTTCCAATCTGATAGTGTTAAATGGAGTTCTCATTAATTCTTTTCTCCTTTTTTTCTTTCTAGCTCACATGTCTAAAACGGCCTCTAGTCGTCATTCATGAGCTGTTTGACAAATCCATCATGGATATATCCTGGTAAGGTGAATTCCTTCTAGGGCACACAGGTTACCAGAGGGTCGGAGGTAGCCGGTACACCCTGCTCAGGCAGTGCAGACCCAAATGTGCTTTTGGATGTGATCTAGCAGCCCTGCACCTGCTCTTAAGAGAATATTCTGTCCTATGCAGTATCTGCCAAAGGAAATCCCTTCTCAGGAAAACTGGGATTCATGTAGATTTGTACTAGATACACAAGATTGTTTTTAATTATTTTAAAAATAAGAAATAAAATTGAAAACTGTTACAAAATGAATGGTAAGAGATACTTTGTACATATGCTTAGAACAAAAGGGCAACAAGGGTCCTCTGGGATGTGATTGTTGCTTCCCCTCAGGCCACAGAAAGGAACCAGGGTTTTCCAGATCTATCTAGAGCACTGTCCAGCCATTATCATGAGCCAGCTGCTTGTGGGTGGTTTCCTTTGGATAGTTGCTTTCAGACTGCTGACAGCTATTTTCTTTCAGGACTCTGAACGGGCTGGGCATCCTGGTGTGCTCTATGGATGGCTCTGTGGCATTCCTTGACTTCTCCCAGGATGAGCTTGGAGACCCCTTGAGTGAGGAAGAGAAGGTAGACTACTTGTTCTTGTGCTGCAGTGTACTCTTTGGCCATAATATAGCCATGATAGCTCTAAGAAAGCCCTTTAATTGAACTCTGTTTTGTGGTGAACTGTTTCTTTAACATTTATGCTTTTGTTTTTTGAGACAGAATCTCATGTAATCAGGCTAAGCTCAAACTCATGATTTTTCTGTTTCAGCCTTTGGAATGCAGAGTTTACAGACAAGTGCCACAATACCTATCTTGTTTCCTTTAAGTATTATAGATTGCTTGCCTTTTAAAGATTGTAATCCTTTGGAAAATAGATTAATATGTCTCTATGCTCATCAGAAACAAGTGCTAGGATTAAAAAAGAAATTACTTGAGGCATCTTTCCTTAAGCTACTAACCTGCCATCTATTGGGAAGTTTTCAACCGAAGAAAGAGCAGACTTTACTCACCAGGGGTCTCTGCTCATTTTAGTTACAGCAATGTTTATTACCATTTCTTCTGCACCAAACCATATAATAGGTATTTCATGATAGTCCCCAACTATAGGAGACAATAAACACGTAATTACCATTTATTCTGCACCAGACCGTATAAGAGGTATTTTCTTGGCAGTATCTCTTGATAGTCCCCAATTCTCGATACATGGGAGACTATAAACATCTAATGGGGGGTAACATTTGGCAGAAGTAAGGGACAGGAAGAGTAGGTATGGAGACCTGGCCTCGGGGCCTTGTACTGTGAGCTTGGAGAACCCAGCTATCAGTGAACCATGGTAATACTCATACCTGTATGTCAAACCTCTCTGCTTCCACAGAGCCACATACACCAGTCCACCTATGGCAAGAGCCTGGCCATAATGACCGAAACTCAGCTGTCCACTGCTGTCATTGAGAACCCTGAGATGCTCAAGTATCAGCGAAGGCAGCAACAACAGCAGCTAGACCAGAAGAATGTTACAGCCAGAGAGACAGCTTCAGCTTCCTCAGTCACGGGTGTTGTCAATGGGGAAAGTCTGGAAGACATCAGGAAGGTAAGGGGTGGGTCATAGCACTAAGGTCTTTGTCACAGGATAGAAGGGACAAAAAAAAGGTGGAGATGACACAGGCTGCCTGGACAGGGCACAAAGATGGAGTCACAGCTATGAGTCTTGGCAAAGAGGATACATGCTGAGTCCAAGCAGGAACCACAGTTAGCCAGCCCGGAGCCAGCCAGCACCATTGTCTACAGCTGCATGAGATACTAATGGAGTCTAAAGCACCTTTATCTAAAGCCTCCCTATCTCAGAAATCCCTAGCGAAGGTTGTGTCTTGCAGGAACTACCAAACTTTCACTAACTGTCCTTTCTGGGAAATTCTAGATGTTGAGAACAATGGGCTTCAAACTCTGCCCTTAGGAAACTTCTTCGCGTGTCCCTTCTTCACCTGGAAGCCTATGTTTCACTGGTGGGAGCAAGAGAAGGATAGGAAATGTCAAGGTCACTTGGAGAACTAAAACCAACTCTAGGATCATTTGACAAACTTCTTCCAAGTGATTCAGACAGAATTTGCTTCTGGGAACTCTAATATGAGCCTTTCATGGAAAGAAGGGCTATGTGATAAAACTCAGTTTGAAAATTATGGACAAGGGTATGTTGCAGGTATAGTTCTCAGTCCTCTTTATTCCCTCCTTGAATCCCATGGCAGTTGAATGGGGTGGGCCAGCCTGTCATGTGCTTGCAGCCTTGGAAATCTGCTATGTCTATGGTACTAATGGTAGAAAGGAAGGTGCTTAGAGCTGTTTCATCTGGGAGCTGTCAGTCCTTCTACTTTACTGTGCAGTAAGTTGAGCACATACCTGGATAAAAATTTTTATGCTTTGATTAGCTGTCTTCATTTCATTTTTTTTAAATGCTGAAGAAAAGGAAGTTAGAATATATCTTAGAAGGCTTTTTTAACTCACCATAATCAGGTATAATTGGCATTTTTTAAAGCCATATGTATTATTTAGTGTTTGGAGATAGTTGGCAGAAAGTTTTCATTTATATGATTCTATTTTGCCAGAATCTTTTGAAGAAACAAGTTGAAACTCGGACAGCAGATGGTCGGAGAAGAATCACACCTCTCTGCATAGCACAGCTGGACACGGGGTATTCATTCACTCATTGAGCTTTCTGTTACCTTATCTGGAGATGTCTTCCCTGTTTTCACTAGTTAATAATTTCATACTTAAGGTCTTCACAGTCTTGGGCTAACTGAATGTGGAAAAAAGAAAATGAGGCCCAACTCCCACCAGCCTGAGAGCCCCATATTCCTCTCAGAACTCTGTGTCCACTTGATTCACAGGGGATGCGGTAAGATGGCCTGTAAACGCGGAGGCCTTCTCGGGGTCGGTGTGTCTACCGTGCTTCGCTCACTGTTGGCATGTCCCTGGAGGACACACAAGAAAAGCAGTCTGATTGCATTTTTTGTTTGTTTAGTTGGTTGTTTTTTGGTGGTACTGGGGGAGGAACCCAGGGCTTTTGCACTGACCTACACCTTCAACCCTTTTTATTCTTTATTTTGACAAAGAATCTGGCTAAATTGCTAAGTAGCCCTGGCTGGACCAGAGTTGCAGTCCTCCTGCCTCAGCCTTCCAGAGTGCTGGGATTGTAAGCCTATGGCACCAGGCCTGAATGTCTTCCTTTTATAATCTTCTTTTTTTAGTATGAAAGACATATATACATGTTGTTGGAAATTTAGAAGATCTTTAAAGCCAAAGAAAAGTTTCCAAGGAATCCAGTGCAGATATAATCCTTGCTAACATTTTCATATTTGTATTTCCAGTCTTTTTATCCATTGGTTACTGTATCTTAAACTTTTATTCACTTTAACAAATAATGCTCTGAAGTATTTACTTAGTAATTATTCAGGTTCCTATTCTATAAATACACCATGATTGACTGAACTGATTCCTTAACTGTGGACTTGTAGTGTATTTCAGTTTCTGTGCTTGTAGATGAATCTTTGAGTACGTCTGTGACTCTTTCCCCATAAGTGGAACAGATAGGCATAGGTTAAGGCTCTGAGACAAATTTCACCATGAACTCTTTCCTCACTTGCTGTTTTCTTGATATCTACCATCAGACTTGTTTTTTTTATTGGTCATTCTCCAGAAATTATATTTGTTCATTCAAAGAATGATAAGACCCCAGATGAAAAAAATTAAACTACATGTTCAAGGAGTACCCATCTGCTTGGGGCATTAGGAAGCCCTTTGTGAAAACCACACACAGTAACCTCTGCACTTTGTAGCTGTTCTTCCATATCCATTCCAAGTCTTTCTTGAAAGTTAAAGAGCTCTTCACTCAAACATTGTTCTGGCCCTGCATTTCAGATGTATAGGAGTGGTGAGGCCCCATGGGCAGAGAACTGGCCAAAACTAGTTCTGCTTATTCCTTCCAAATTGGTGATTTCTCTTCGAGTAAGCCTTTTTCCTTTATAAACCTGTAAGAATTAAGGTACCTGCCTACCTTTTGTTAGTGTAAAGTGAAACCAACTATGTGAATGTGCTTTGAACCCTGCTGGGCCTGTGATCCTAGTTCTGTAGATGCTTCTAGGCCTTAAAATAGTAAGAAGCCAAAGGAAGGTAGGAGGCTTTCTGCCAGTGGGTACATTTTTCTGGCACCAGAACTTGATTCTTTTTGTTATAAAGACTTTTACCTTCCTCATTCCCATGTTGAAACATGTAACAAGCATAGCTAATTATTACCTTAGTTAAGAAAGAAATTTAAAAATCATATTTAGAGCATTCTTAGTGGGAAATAATCACAGATTTAAAAATGAGAGGCTTCTTTGCTAAATTCTATAAAGATAAACTTGAAAGTGGATGATTTTTTTAAGAAAGTAAAATTACTGAAACTAAAGATTTTTTTTAAAAAAGACATAGAGAACACTGTCAACAAGTTAACCCCAAAACTCCTCCAGACTAAGAAAGCTTTGCAGGGAAATTCTAACACATTTAAAGAACAGGTAACTTGAATACTGTTTTATATAGTCTGATATATAGACAAAGAAGGCATAGTTGCAAATACTCTTTTTTTTTAACAGCATAGTATTTACATCAAAATGTAGTAAAGATAGCCAAGTACTGTGGCACATGCCTATAGTTTCAGCTATTCAGGAAGCTCAGACAGCCTAGGAGATCAGCCCAGGTGATATAATAAGAACATATCTAAAAAACAAATTTTAAAAAACAGAACATAATAAATTCCAGATCTGTCTCACTTCTGAATGTCAACAAAAAAATAGTAACAAACAGAACCTTACATAATGTTACAGGCTAATGCCAATGGCCAAATAAGGTTTATTTCAGAAAAACAAATTCAAATTTTGTCAGTTGATCAAAAGAAATAAATTGTACAATTACACTTATAGTTGTTTAAAAGGCATGTTGATAAAACTCAGTGTTCTGATTTAAAATTCAGTTAAATGGAAATAGATTGTTGCTTCAGTTAAGTCCTCTTCTTTTAAACCAAGTTCAGAAACTAAATAACTTTTTACTTTTGTTACTGTAACATTGTTCTACAGGTCCTAGCCTATGCAGTTAGGCAAGAATAAAATGGAAAGGAGGATATTAAATGTATCATTATTTAAGGATGTTTTGCTGTGTGAGAGAACCAACTGGAAAAACTGCCACAGACAATATAAGAAGACAATAAGGTAGTTGGATATAATCAACATGAGATTAAGTAGCACCAACTACCTTTCTAAAACAGATAAATCACATTCACAAATGAAGTACCTATAGTGTAATAAGAAATGTGAATCTTCTTTTTTTTTTTTTTTTTTTTTTTTTTTTTTTTTTTTTTTTTTTTTTTTTTTTTTTTTTTTTTTTTTTTTTTTTCCTTTTGAGATAGGATCTCACTATATTGCCAGGCTGGTCTGGAACTTGTAGGCTCAAGAAATCCTCCTGCCTCTGTCTCCTAAGTAACTGGTATTCCAGGCACATGCTGTTGCATCTAGTTAAGAAATTTAAATGTTTATAAAGAAAAAAATTAAAACCCTATTGAGAGACTTCAGAAAAGGTCAAGTAAAACTAGAGATATCATTTGTTAGCTGGATGACTCAGCATTATAAAGATGTTGGTTGGCACAGGCCTGTAATCCCAGCACTCCAGAAAGCTGAGGCAAGAGATCTCAAGTTTGAGTCCAGACAGGACAAGTTAGCAACTTACTGGGACACTCCCTCAAAATAAAAAGGGGCTGAGGATATAGCTCAGTGTGAAGGCTCCAGGTTCAAGAAAAAGCAAATTCTGCCTTAACCTATAAATTTAACATGAACTAATACAAATAACCATAGGAATTTTCAAAATCAGACAAGATGGTTCTAAAGTAATATGGTAAAGTAAATAGAAATAGCTGAAATATTTTTGATACATTAATCACTATCCCTACAAGAAATTAAAATTTCAAAGCTGTATATTCACATCTTAGTGAAATGCATCAGGCCTAGAAGATTAAATATTGCATAGTTTCTCTAATGTGGAAATTCAAGTACAAGTAAGTAATAAAACCAAACAAGTGAGTTGTTTTGAAGCAGGAAGGTGGATTTGTGGAAAAATCGATGGGATAGGGGAAGGAGTGGAATAGCAGAAAAGGGGAAGTAAAGTAAATGTGAAGTTGGTGCAAGTGTGTGTGCACAAATTTTTCAAGTTTAATGTAACTATGGTATATCATAGATACTTACCAATTTTAAAAATGGGGGGAAATAAAGCGATGAGGCACTGACACAGAATAAAGCAATGTAGAGTTTAATTTTGTATTGTTTAAACTTGTTTAAAATTTTAGAATACATGAAAAAATATTTTATGATCTCAGATTAAAAGTTTTCCTACAAGTGATAAATTTCAGACTACACAAAAGTAACTTCTTTATGTCAAGAAAAAATGTACCATAAAAAGTCTAAAACACAGTGTCCTGGGGGAATATATTCTACCCATATATAGAATGGTGATTTTTTAAAAAAATGTAAGTACTTCTTTCACATCAATAATAAAGACCAAAAATCAAATGGGACAATAGATGTAGGATAAAAACAGAGAAAGGAACTCAAACGTTATGTGAAAATTTTTTGACCTTGCGTCACAATAATTGCAAACAAAAACCTTAGAAAGATGCCATTTTTCATCGACAAATTGACAAGTTAGTAAGAATGTTAGTGGGATTATGAGGAAATTGCCTTGTAAGTGGCTTATAGTTTAAACTATCTTTTAGATGTAGAAAGTAAATTTATTAGGAGAAGTGTAAATGGGAAAATGAGGTAAACAGGAGGAGGAGCTAGGGTGCCAATTATCTAGCAGTTTGAGTCATCCTTTATAGTTTTTCTATGGATCATGCATATTAATTTTCCTATACAGAGTTGGTCTTTACTGATCGGTTTCATTGGCTTAAGGATCAAATTCGAGGCCCCAAGATAAGAACCCAGACCTTGGATCATAAGAATCTAAGTCTCATGTATAGTTTAAACTTCTAAGGAGGAAGCTTTAAATATGTTTATCAGAACAAGCAGCCCAGTGGCACAAGCCTTTAATCTCAGCACTAAGGCAAGAAGATCACAAATTTAAGCCCAGCCTGGGCAACTTAGCAACCTAGTGAGACCTTATCTCAAAACTTAAAGAAGAAAACTAGAAATACATTGTGAAGGCCATGGGCTCAATCCCCAGTGCCACCAAAGAAAAAAAAAACAAATATCATAAACCTAAACAAACATTCCATTTGCTGCTTCAGTTCCACTTCTAGGAATTTATTCAATGTAATATGTGTATTGGAAGATATAGCAACAATTATTATAATTTTAGACATTTTTGAGTGGCTACTGTGCATTGTCAGTATGTGCTATACTTTTAGTTCTGACAACTCCTATGGTTAGGGTCCTATCACTTTCTGTTTCACGTGTAGGCACGTGATTGAGGGCTGAAGGAACAACACAGTGGTTAGACCGCATGCCTAACAAGCTCAAGGCCCTGAGTTCCATTCCCCAGTACCACATTAGCTGGACATGGTAGTACACACCTGTAATCCCAGCACTCGGGAGGCTAAGGCAGGAGGGTTGCTATGAGTTTGACGCCACCCTGAGGTACATAGTGACTTCATGACTGCACTGCAGTGCAAAACCATGTCTCAAAACAATATAAAATAAAATAAAAGTGATTGAAATACATAAGGGAGCTTGCACATGTTAGAGGAGTCAGCTCTGGCTGGTTTGATCCAAGGCCCTCATTCATAACACAATCACCCATTGCAGCAGGAAATGCTGAGAAATAGCTTTATTCTTTAGTGGAAACTGAATTAATAAGTCAATTATGATATATCCATCTGGTGGAAAGATTTATAGCCCTTAATGAAAGGAGACTTTCCTAGTGTGATATATTTGGTTTGTTCTAAGTTACATGATTTCATACTTTAACACCTCTGATATCAGATGTATCATCCAATCAATAGTATCTGACAGTTATAATTAGTGGTATTCCTATCTTTCTTAGTAGTGCATAGTGTACTAATGCCTCTTAGATTCTATTAAATATAGTGTGTTGAATACTTAACTTTCTTTTGACTTTTCTATAATGTTCCAAGTTATGTACATAAAAATATATTACCTCTGGGCCAATAACAATATTATTTAGGTTGTATAAAGTACCTGATGTACGGGCTAGGGACATAGCTTAGTGGTTAAAGCCGTTTCCTAGCATGCACAGGCCCTGGGTTCAGTTCCCCAGCACCACATGAAAATTAAATGGGCATGGCAGTGTATGCCTGTATTCCAAACACTCCAGAGACTGAGGCAGGAGGATTGCTGTGAGCTCAAGGCCAGCCTGGGCTACACAGCGAGTTTAGGAATGAGTTTTTAGCCTGGACTATAAAGAAAGAGAGACTGACTCAAAAAAGAAGAAGAAGAGAAACAAAACAAAACAAAAAAAAAAACACCAGAGTACCTGATGTGGCATCTGATTTTTAACTGACTTTTCTTCTTGCTTAACAACAGGGACTTCTCCACGGCACTGTTTAGTAGCATCCCACTCTCGGGCTCTCTGGCTGGCACCATGCTCTCCTCTCATAGCAGTCAGCAGCTACTGCCATTGGACTCCAGTACTCCCAACTCCTTCAACGCCTCGAAGCCTTGCACAGAGCCTATAGCAGCTACCGGTACCAGGCCTGCAGGCGAGTCTGTCAGTAAAGACAGGTTAGTGGGCTCCAAGGGTTAGTCCTGTCCCTGTCTGTATGGATCTGGTTCTAGGGATGAGAATATCATTCTATTCTCAATTCATGACCCCTTCAATGAAAAAAAGAAAAGAAAAGAAAAGAAAAGAAACTCCTGATTTCAAATAATGTTCTACTTGGGGGAAAGAGTTTATTCAGGCAATTGTCTGATGCACAGGGCTATAACAATGTTATAGAGAAGGTGTCCCACCTGACTAAGGGTCAGGCTATGAAATGGGACCCTCCAGTCAGATGAAGCCTGTTGCCATCTGAGCCCCACCTTCTGTCTGTGACACTGGAGATGGCTTCATACTTGTGGACATTTGGCCCCCATTTCACTGTGTTGTGAACACCATTTATCCCAAGCAGAGTACTCATGTGTGAGCACAAGACTGCCCTTATATTCTCAGAATCATATTTACTCAGACAGCTTGTATCTTCATCGATTGTTACCCAAAAACTAAATTAAAAGTCAGAAGAACCATATGAGCATAAAGGAAAGCCAGAAGTAAACATTTGCCCCATTCCTGCTCCAGATTATACACTGCAGGGACTAGGCATTTCTAGGGGATTGATTGATAGGTTCTTATCCTGGGGAGTGAAGGCTGGTAGGGAATAGGCAATCATAGTGTTGCAGAGAACTCCCCAGGGATCCCAGAGCACAATTGCTAGCCATCTAAGGGGGTTGGTGGGCAGGTCTTAGGGAAGCTTTCCATGTAATGCCCATATAAGTTAACCTGATAAGGGATGGGGAACAGGAACAAGAGCAGAGTTCCAAGGCCAAGGAGGGGTGGGAGAGAAAAGAGAAATGTTTTGTTTCTGTGTTGAAGTATATAGTCTAAGCTTTTTCCCAGAGCAGGGACACAAAAGGCTTTGGAACTGATATTTTAGTAAAATGGCTGCAATAGACAGTGGTGCCCAAATTTAGCCACCCCCTTAGACATACAACTAGTACTAAGAAAGTACCTTTATTGGTTGGGATCAGGTATGGGTTATCCAATATCTTGCTCCTCCTGAGTTGTGGTATCCATGCTATGGACTCTCAACTAAGCATCAAGTATCACTGCTCTTAGGGAACCGAAAGAGTAAATCAGAAGGAGACAGTGTCAGTTTGAAAGTGAAATATCCAGGACAAAAAGGTATGTGTGAAGAATGGACGGCATCAAAGTTGAGAAACATTGCAAGTGTTGGCCTTACAGGGCAAAGAGAAGAAAAATGCTGTGTAGGATGATTGCCAGATATCTAGTGTGGGGTTCAGGCAGATGAAGATGCAGGTATTAGCCTGCGTGAGGTCAGCCAGAGGCGCAGTGGCTTTGAACCTAAGAGTATGAGGTGGGCTTAGGCAGGAAGAGAGCTGGGGGAGCTTATGCTAGGCCTCTCCATTCTCCCTGGACTAGAAGGCAGGGGCTCTAGGGTGACCACTTGGAGAAGGTACTACACTAAGAATTAAGCCCATGATGTCAAGACTCTGAATGGGAGCCTTTCTCATCAGATCCTCTAGAGAAATGACAAAAGCTGGCCATTGCAGTGGTTTGGAGTAGACATGCTATATTCTAGGTGTGGAAACAGCTGTGTGGTTAGCCATTCCCAAATCTCTCATAACATAGCAAGGGATCTTAATTTTACATTTGCTAATGACCTTCTCAGGTAGTCTGACTTCCAAAATTTTAACACATAAAAATTAAGACTATATCTTAACTTTTTTTTGTTCATAGAAATTTGACATTTGTCCCCTTTTGATAGGCTCGAATTAGTACAAGTCTTGACTGCCACATCCTTAAGGGATTATGCTTCATGTGCTTCCCATCTTTTTCATCCCCTAGTATGAATGCTACCTCTACTCCTGCTGCATTGTCTCCCTCCATGTTAACAACCCCATCCAAGATTGAACCCATGAAAGCATTTGACTCCCGATTCACAGAGCGTTCCAAAGCCACGCCAGGTGCTCCTTCCTTAACCAGTGTGACTCCAACAGCTGTTGAAAGGTAAGTGTTGATTGTGGGACCCTGAGACACCAGGAAGCATACAGTACCTCCCCAGATTCTCCCACCAGGGAGCAACACTACAGAGGCCTGTGTAAGTCACTAGCTGCTTAAAAAGTAGGGGAGGTGACTGGAGCTGTGAGGGAGAACACCATGAGCAAAAGAACCACAAGGACAAAGACACAGGGTTGGTCAGTGTATTCTGTGATGAGAGTACTATTGTCCTTTGAATGGATCTGAGAGTTTGCCCAGCGGAGGAGCAAAAGATCAGTTGGAGAGGATTGAATATGTAGCTCAGTAGTTAAAGCTTTTTCCTTCAAGTGCAAGGCCCTGATTTGATTCCCCAGCATTGCATGAGGTGGGTGTGGTGTCACCTGCCTTTAATCTTACTACTTGTTGGGAGATGGAGGCAGGAAGATTGCCGTGAGTTCAGAGCCAGTCTGGAATACATAGTTCAGAACCAGTCTGGGCTATACAGCAAGACTCTTTCTTCAGGGGGGAAAAAAAAATTGATGGAAGAGATAAAAGGCTCTTATATTATGTGCTATACAAGGCACAGCTTTCTGATCATTAACTGACCAAAGGTAGAGAGTACAAGTGAGTGAGGCCTTTGTAAGGTTAGATAGGTTCCTGAGCTCTTGTAGGCTTGATGCTGCTCATTCAAGTCATGAGGGCTATAGTTCTTTATTTCTTGGAATTGTAGGACAACAACCTCTTAGGCTGCCAGAGCAAGAGAGTGCAGGCTCTGCCATTGACACTGAGCATCTGTGCCTCTTAGAAGACCTTCCTCACAGGGAGCTCACTGCACATCCCAGTGAGTTAGGGACTAGAAGAGCTAGCTGGACTTGTGCCACCACAAAGGCTGGAGCTGTAAGAACTCTCCTCTCAGGATTGCATCTCACAGCCTGGGATAGACACACTTCACCTGTGTCACCAGCAGCCAAGTTCAGGAACATTGGTCACAGATCTGATAGGAGGGACTTTAGTATGAAATTTGTCCTTGCAGCAAAATGTCGTATAACATTGTAGCTGTCCTTGGGCCTTTGCTCATGATCTCAAAACTGCATGTCTGAGCAGGATTGTTTATCTCGGAGAATAGTCCCCGGAAGTGATCATGGGAGGACCGCCCTTAAGTCTCATGTTGTTATCTGTGCATTTGTAGAACACTGTATTCTAGTTTGTAATCTAATCATACTTGCTTTAGTATAAAAATTTCAGTATAATCTTTTCATCTAGTGATTTTTCTACTTCACAATAGGGAGGACGTAAAAAACTTCTGCTTCTAGACACCTTGAAGTACTGGATTAAATGTAGCTCATATCCTTAAAATGCATGAGTGTTCAGAAAGAAAGAAAGAAAAAAGCAGAAGGCTGAGCCACACTATGGATGTTCAGCTAAGGAGCTACTGACCTAATGACCAAAAATCTTGAGTTTTAATGGCCACACTGTATCAAGACAGTCTTAGGCCTTACAGTGTGTAGGATTTGGAACTAAATCAACAGCATAAAATAAAGCCATTTGAAAGGGAACAGCTCCAGTGACAGGTGGAGTAAAAGTAAAAGCCTAAATGGCAGCCAGAAATGTGACAGAGAAATTGGAATGTCCTAGCCTATCCTCAAGATAAGAAAAAAAAATCTTCGAGTTTATTACCATAGGTCTGCCTTCTTAATCCAGAGATTTTTGAGAACAGGTTCATTTAGTTTGGTTTAGATTAGGATTTTGTTGTTGTTGTTGTTGTTGTTGTTGTTGTTGTTGTTGTTGTTGTTGTTTGTGGGGTTTTTTGCAGTACGTTGTTATGAAACCCAGAGCCATGAGCATAGTAGATTCTGCCACTCAGTTGCAACCCCGGACCTATGGGGTCAACTTAACACTATCTGTTGTAGTTATTTATTCACTGCTGGGACACGTTGCCCAACACAACTTAAAGAAGCAAGTGTTTATTTTAGCTCACAGTTTCACAAACTCAATCCATTCATGGGCAGTTGTCAGTAGCAGGTAGGGTCTTGCAGAAAGCAGCTGCTCAGGGCATTGTAAAAAGGATCTGGGACTCAAGAAGAAACAAAACAAGGGTTTATATTCTTCTAGGCCACATGCCCATTAATGCACCATATGTAATCCACTCCACCTGACTGGGTCACACCTCCTAACAGCACATAAATCCATAGAAAACTACCAACATCCAAATAGATGAGTCTTTTGAAGACATTTCATTATCCAAGCCATAAACATTATTCATGTTCTCTAGAAGCCACAAACCAAGAAACAAATGCAAAAGAGGACTCTGGACTGGTTGACTCTCAGAGACACTTGGCAAACATGCATTCCTGCAGGGATATTCCTGTCCCCAGGAAGTACAAATTTCAATAGAGCACCACCTACATGCACTTAAGATCCAAAGTCACAAAATATAGAAGGAATCAATCTATTGTGCTCCAATGCTAGAGACATAATGAACAGGAGGCTTAGAATTTGAGGGGGGGGGGGGGGGGGACTCTAATCGTAAAATTGCCAGATGAAAACTGATATAAATACACTTAAGATCATGAAAGATGAAGCAAAGAAAAGTATCTGGAAACTATACAATATGAACATAAGCATAAACTCAAAATGGGTCATAGAACTAAACGTAAAAACTAGAACTCTAATAAGACTCTTAGACAAAAATATAGGAATCTTGGGACCTTGGATTAGGTAACTTTTTCTCATATATGATACCTGAAACACAGGCAAGTAAAGAAAAAAATAGGAAGACGGGACTTCAATCAACATTAAAAACTTTGCAACTTCCCGTCAAGGTAGTGAGTGAATAATAGAGCTATGTAATGTCTCCTTGTGAACTCACTTAAAAAGTTGATATAATTGAAAACTGCCTGTTCAACTTAGCTGGAAGAGGAAGGAATGCCCCAACAATTGAGAGAAGGCCACAGGAAGATCAGAAACCTCAAAGACACACTGGGAACAGAGGAAAACAGCAGCCCAGGAAGCCACTCCAGGCTGACTGAGAGCAGCCTCATGCTGCTGGCATCCTCGAGCCAACCAACGTAAGCACTGATCTGGGAGAAGTGGGAATTGACAGCAGAAGGTAGCCCCATCCTCCAGAAATGAGCCTGCTGATAGTGCAAAGTGCAGACACAATACAAGCTTCCCCTAGAAAAAGCCTCTCAGAGACTAGATTAGAAGCAGTGCTCTACAGCCATACCAGACAGTGACATAAGCAGGAGCTATTAAAAAAAAAAAAAAAGCCCAAGACTGAACTTTTCAGACTGAAAGAAAGCTCAGAAGAGTTATTATCAAGGTTTTGGGGGTCACTCTTAAGCAGTGCCTAGGAAGAAACTGGCACAAAAGACAGTGATGAAGAGGAGAGAAAGGCCACCAACCTCCTGAACGGCTCAGGGGGACGGAAGCCAGGACAGGCAGGAGAGCTTTGCTGAGGGGCCTGGATGTGATCCAAGACACCTCAGAGGTCATTGGACTGTTGAGTCCTTCCCTTACTGCCTATTCACAGAACAGAACTCAGAGAAATTTTGCCCCCTACCCCAACACACACACACACACACACACACTCATACTCTTTGACAGAAACCTCTCAGCTCGGCCTTTAAAGTGAAGTCCCTCAACAAGAGAGACATGGGAAGAAGACAAGGAAACAGGACACCCACAGAGATGCCTAAGATCCCAGAAATTAGTATTATGGCCCCTAAAATAGTGGAACTCATGGAGAAGGAAGTCAAAAATCATATAAACAAGCCAAACAGCCAGTTTAAACAAGATAGTCTCAAAAAATCTTAAAGAAATGCAAGCAGTGATCAGCGGGCTTAAAGAGAACTTACTAAACAAATAGTGGTCCTCATGGATACAAAGCTTACTGACCATACACAGGAGCCACAAGTAAAAAGATGGCTGAGGTAAATAAGGAAATTCAAGATATGAAGGAACATTTTGATAGAGAAGAGGAAATTCTGAAAAGAAATCTAGCTGAAATTCAGGATATGAAAAAATACATTTGAAAGCAGGGGAAGTTGACTCAAACATTGTTAGGACAGAATTTCAGACCTTGAAGACAAGGCTGAGAAAACGAATAAGAAACAGCAGAAGACAGAATCAAAAGTATAAAGAATTTATTCACTGACATCATGCAAGAAAATTTCCCACTCAGAGGAAAAGCGACAACAGCTAGAGAAGAATGAGCTGAAAAAAAAGTATGTTAGTAATCAGTGAAATATGAGTAAATAAGTTATGAAAGTTAAAAAATTCTGAAATAACTAAATTTGCCTTCATATCTGTCACTTTAAGTATATTTATGTAGTACAGATTTAAGTTTATTTAATGTAGCAATGTGGTATAGTTTTAACTTTGTTTTGTTGTAGCAATTCACTTATTAGGTCACTAATGAAAATTTATCCTAAGAAAACTGATTGATGTAAAGATAAAGATAACCCTGTGAATGTACAAATATGCACCTTCCGGTATTCAGCTAAGGCAATTGAAATTTATTTTTTTTTCTTCTTTCCCAAATTTACTAGTCTTTTGAACTACATGCTTACAGTTATTTTCTAATGTGAACTGGTGGGTAAGGCCAGGTTTAACAATAACAACAAAGATATAGGAAAATATGGGGAAAAAAAACTTTTGGTGAATATCCCAATAAAAGGATTGGTTGTATTCAGAGAAGAGGTATCAAGATTTAACTACTGCAGACCATTAGAGGAATGGGAAGCTGAGGTAGAGTGGTGACTTAGGTGAAATGACTTAGGCGCAGAAGATTAATATGTTAAACACTGTATGGTTTCTCTGACTTGGAAAACCCAGAACACAGACATTCTTTGGAACCATATGAAGTGATAGCCGGAGCCAGGGGAAGGGATAGGGAGGGGGTGGGAGGGTAGAAAATGGGAAGGAATTGTAAAGTCGATATGATACATAGATGTACGAAACACCCAAATTCATTGTAAATACTATGTATTACATTTGTGTATTAATAAAAATAGTGGGGGAAAAGAAAGAAAATTTCCCAAATCTAAGAAAAGAAGTTAAGCTTCAGGTGTAAGAACACCAAATAACCTCAGTCAGCAATGAGATTCACCACAGCATATCATAATCAAAACCTCAGAAATACAACATCAAGAGAGAAACCATTAAAAGCACCAAGAGGAAAACAGACATTATTCTACCAAGGCAAACTCATTCAAATTACTACAGATTTTTCAATGCAAACATTAAAGTCCAGGAAAACCTGGAGCAAAATATTTCAAGCCTTAAAAGACAGGAAGTGTCAACCCAATTTGTTGTATCTAGCAGAATTATCCCTGAAAATTGAAAGGGAAATAAAATTTTTCATGACCAAGGATTCTTAAGTAAATATGCAACCACTAGCCCAGTACTGCAGAAAATCTTAAGAGATTGAGAGACGAGCAGCACCAAAGAACATAGAGGAAAGGAAACATCAGAAGACAAAGTGTAACAAAAAATAGGTGTCAATCATATGATTGGTATCCCACTAAAACAATACCAGCTTTCTCATAAAGTCTGTGAAACTTCCCCCATAATTATTAGTTTTATTTGTATATTAGTTTGCAAAACATAGGAAGTATATTTAACATGGATAATTGGTATAAAATTTAACCAGTGAAAAAGAAATATTTGCTTCAGAAAACTTGACCAGAATGAAAAGACAACCTGCAGAATAGGGAAAAAGTACTTGTAGATCACATCTGATTAAGATCTTGGGTCTGAAGTATGTTGTTTACAACTCAGTAATGAAAAGACTAATAATACATCTTTTTGAAAGAGAAAAATTTTAAATAGCTTAATACTTAGACCACTTGCTTCAGGTGTGCAAGACCCTGCATTCAATTCCACAGCACCTCATGAAAAAATTAGCTGTGTGTGGTGGTGCACACCTGTAATCCCAGCACTCTGGGAGACTAAGACAAGAGTGGTGCTGAGAGTTTGATGCCAGCATAAGCTCCATACTGAGTTCAGGACTCAACTACAGACTGAGATTGAGGCCCTGCGAAAAGGTAAGAAAGAGGAGGGGAGAGCTGAGAATGTAGCTCAGTAACAGTGCTTACCTGCTTGGCTGGCACACTCAAGGCTCTGGGTTCAATCCCCCGTACCAAACAGGAAAAAAGAAAAAGACTACCCCCAAAAAAAAGGAAAAGGAAAGAGGAGGAAAGGGAAATTTCTCCCAAAAAGATACAGAAATGGCCTGTAGGCACATAAAAAGACACAACTTCACTAATCACTGGGATGAAATGTATATTAAAAGAACAATAAGATACCACCTTACAGCAGCTTGAGTGGCTATAATCAAAAGGTCAGATAATAAGTATTGGTAGCTTGGTATGGTTGCAGGAACATTGCTAGATTAAACCCACCCGGGGAAACTTACCAACTTGTCAAAACCCTGTCTCAAAATAGAAAGTATTGGATAGGGAAATTGTGGAGTCTTCAGACACTGCTAGTGGGAAGGTAGAATCATTTATCTATTAGAAAACAATCAAGTAACTCCTTAAATTGTTATATGATCCATCAATTCTGTACCTCGGTATATTCTCAAAAGGATTAAAGTCATATATTCATCTCAAAACTTACCACTATAAGAATGTTCATATCACTACTACCCATAGTAACCAAAAAAATAGACCCAAAGATCCATTAATGGATAGACAACTAATAAAATTGGTATATCCATGCAAGAAAAGGGATGGACGCCAATGAGAAAGAACCATATTGAACGATTTTGTCTTTATGCAGTATCTAGAATAAGCAAATCCATACAGACCATAGATTAGTGATTGCTGGAGTCTGGCAGGCAGGAAAGAGGAAAAGTGACTGCTGATGGATACTGTCATGGTTTGGGTCTGGAGTGTCCCCTTAAATCCTCATGTTTCTAAGGATACTGTGTGCTGTTAGGAAGTAGGGCCTGGATGGAAGGGGCAGATGCATGGGGCTTGACCTGGAGGGGTGTGTGCTGGTTTTGCCCTTCCTTCTAATCTTGTCTCTATTCTATCATTTGGTGAGGATCTTTGACTCTGGCTCCAGCTCCAGCTCCAGCCTGGACCTGATCCTAGCCCCACCATATGATTCAACCATTTTCCAACCACCCACCTGTGAATGGACTGTGATCTTCTGAAACTGTGAGCCAAAATAAATCTTTCCTCCCTAAAGTTGTGGATGCCTCTTGGATATTTCGTCATAGCAACCAAAAGCTAAGACCGGTACAGAGTTATTTTTAGAATTATGAAAATGTGCTAGCTAGCCATTAGATAGTAATGATAGTTAGACAACATTAACAAATATAAAAACCATGGAATTCTATGCTTTTTTTTGAGGCAAGGTCTCACTTTGTAGTCCAGGCTGCTCCTGAAATCACTACATAGCCCAGGCTGGCCTCAAACTCATGATAATTAATCTTCCTGCCTTAGCCTCCTGAGTGCTGGGATTATAGACATATGCCACCACACCTGGTTAATGTGGTCTTGGGGAATCAAACCCAGGGTCTTGCATATGCTAGGCCAGCACTGTAACCACTGAATTATACAACCAGCCCCCAGAATCTTACACTTTTTAATTTTGTAATTTTGATTATATTTTAATAAAAATAAATGAATAATATATCATCAAAAAAGATGAGATTTGAAAATGAAAAATATTTCTAGAAAAAATAGTAGTCATTGCAATTAGAAAATCATTTCATCAGAGTAAATTAGAACCAGCTGAAGAGAGCATTCAATCTGAAAAACTGGTTGGAGTTCTGCAAAGGCTAGAGAGGAAGCTAAAGCAGCCAGAGAGAGGATTTCTTGTGCAGTTTACAAGAGCTCCTAAAAGGAGGATATGCTGTCAGGGGAGTTGTCAAGAAAGAGTTTACAGACTTACTAGAAGGTTCTTAGTAGAAAATTGAAGTATGGGAAATTTTGTGAATCCTGAACCAAAGAAAAAATTAAATGTCTGCCTGAGAGAATAGCAGGGTACTATAGATAGAATGTCCTTGTGCTTGTTAAGAAAGCTGGGCCAAGTTTGCTTTTGGGTTCTGTCTTGATTACTTTTTCATTACTGTGACTCAATATCCACCATCCATAACTTTAGGGAGGGAAGATTTATTGTGGCTTACAGTTTCAGAAATTTAAAGACAATTCATGGGTGGACAGCTGGAATATGGTAGAATCACATGGTAGGGCTACAGCCAGAGCCGGAACCAGTGCTCCAAAGACAGAGATCTCACGGCAGCATGGCAAAACACAGACAAGACTGGAAGGAAGGGCGGAACTAGCACATGCCCCTCCAGGTTAGGACCCAGTCATCTGCCCCTTCCAGCTAGGCCCCACCTCTCAATATTACATGGTATCCACAGAAACATGAGGCTTTTGGGGGGACATTCGAGATACAAACCACAACATTGCGCCCCTGGCCTCCAAAAGGCTCTTGTCTGCCTTCTTAAGCAAAGGCATTTAGTCCTTCTCTAAGAGGTGTCAAAGTCTTAACAGCTCCAGCACTGCTAAAAAAAAAAAAAAGTCCAAGTCTAAAGTCTCTTCTGAATGGAAAGGCAAACTCAGCTGTGAGTTTCTGTGAAAACCAATTAAGCACAACATTGCAAAAGGTAAGCATTCCCATTCCAACAGGGATTAACAGGAGGATAAAAGGCAATCACACCAAAACAATTCCTAAACCCAGTATGACCAGGACTAAATCCTGTAGTACTGTATCCAGCCTGGGTTAAACTATGGCAAGACAGGAACTTCAGAGGGCTTGGGTAGCCCCACCACTACAGCATGGTTGCTTGTTGCAACCTTCATCTTCTACTTTGGGCTGGATCCATTCCTGGCCTACAGCTTTCTTCAGCAGATGATCCATGTTCCTGGCTTCTTCAAATTTCTGGATTCTCCTTTGCACCTTAGGCTTCTCCTTTTCTTCACACAGTGCCCTCCAGTGGGTACACTGCTTGGCCTCCCTGACTTTCCTCTGAAATCTGATGAAATCCCCATAAACCCACAACTCTTAAACTCTTAACACTCTACAAGCCTGGATAGTCTGGATTGCATGGACATTGTCAAGGTCTGCCACTGGCTTGAGCTGTAGCCTGGCCCTCTTAGACAAATGCCATAGAGGTCTTCGTGTTCTTAGATAGTTGAACTCCAAGAGGCTAGACTCTGAAAGACATATTTTCCTTTGGCCCTCAGGTACACTTCTCAGAGCAGAGTGTTTTGCCTGTCGACCCTTGAGGTAGTAAAGGGTGGGTTCTTGTTGACTTTTGAGATGCCCTCAAGACACCTTTCTTATAGTCCTGAATGTAAGTACTTAGCTTCTTTTTAATGCTAATCTCTTTAACTTCCCTGTGCTCTTGTGCCTCACCATGCAGACCCTTTTGGTCTGGCACTGCAAACTTTTTATATAATTTTTCTCTAATTTTATACTGGTTTTTCCTATAGAGTTGACTAAAAGCTGCAAAGAGCCTTGAGGTTTCCTCCACCAGATTAAGTAGTCCACAGCCCTAAATCTCAGTTTCAGGCAAAGTCTCTAGACAGAATGCTGACAAACTTTCTGCCAGAGCATAGCATGCATGGTCTTTATTTTTTCCCCACCATTTTTGTTAATATACATATGTGATACATAAAGTTTACAATGAACTTGAGTATTTTGTGCACATGTATATCATATCAACTTTTCAATTTCTTCCCATTTTGGCCCTCCCACACAATCCCTACCCCACCTAACTTCAGCTATCACACCATGTGGTTGTATAGAATGCCTGTATTCTGGGTTTACCAAATCTGAGAAACCATATAATACTTAACATATGTAATCTTTTGCATCAGACTCAGTTCTCTCAAATCACCACTCTTTAGCTCAGCTTCCTACCCCTGTAATGGGCTGCAGTGTTCAAGTCTTGATGCCTCTTCTCTGAGCCCAGCAGATCCCTTTTTTGTTATATTTGCCCAAAGTTCTTTTTTTTTCTCTATTTTGCTATACCTTTGTTGAGATTCTTTAACCTGGCCTCACCCACCAGCCTGTATAAGAAATGAGGTATAACAATGTAATTCATAAGGCTAATAAATGTGAGAAAGAAAAAGAAGGTAAATTTCAAATGCCTTAGCTGAGTACTGAAAGGTACATACATGTTTGTACATTCAGAAGGTTATCATTACATCAGTCAGTTTTCTTAGGATAATCTTACATCAAAGTCCTGAATAAGTGAATTGCTATAATAAACTTAAGTCTATATCAAATTGCTACATTAAATGAACTTAAGTCTGTATCACTTAATTATACTTAAGCAATAGGTATGATGACATACTTAGTTATTTCATAATTTTTTAACTTTAATAGCTTATTTACTTATGTTTTAGGAATTACTAGCATTTTTGCCAGATTTGATATCTTTTTATCTACCTATCAATCCATAAATTCATGCATAAAATATTCTTTAAAGATTTTATACCAATTCCCCAAGTTGAATGTAATTCTGTTTTGCTAACTAATATACTATTAAAATAATAATTATGTGGAGAAATTTCACAGGTTTTGTAAAACAGCTGGTACTGTTTTAGAAGTCTATCAAGTGATTCAAATACCAGTCTATATTTGTGTTACACTTTCTCTTTAGATTTTTTTTTCACCATATTTTTGGTGCTGCTTATCTCTGTGCCTCTCTCAGAGGATAATCTTATACCCAACATCAAATAAGTGAATTGCTACATTAAACAAGCTTAAGTCTGTGTCAATTTGCTACAATAAATGAGCTTAAATCTGTATCACATGAGTATTCTATAGTTAAAGCAATAAATAGAGTGGCATTCTTAGTTATTTCAGATGTTTTTTAACTTTCATAAATTGTTTATTCACATTTCACTAACTATCGACATCTTGCCAGATTTGGTTTATTCTTTTACCTACCTTTCCATCCCTAACTTTATGCATACATATTTTAAAAGATTTTATACCAATTCCTCATTTTGAATGTAATTATTATGTTTTGTAAACTTATGTACTATTGAAAATAATAATTATGGGGGAGGATTCACAGATTTTATAAGACAGTTGGTACTGTTCTAGAAGGAAACCAATCAAATGATTCAAATACCAATCTTTTTTTTTGTTACACTTTCTCTTTAGGTGTTTTCTTTTCTCCACATTTTTTGGTGATGCTTGTCTCTCTGCTTCTCTCAAATATTCCTCCAAGTATTTTCTGCAGTGGTGGGCTAGTGGTCACAAATTGCTAAGGGATTTTTGGTCATGAAAAATTCCTACTCCTTCAGTTTTCAGGGATAAATTTTCAGGGATATAACAAAATAGGTTGACACTTGCTGTCTTTTAAAGCTTGAAAGATCTTTTTCCAGGATCTCCTAGCCTTTGAAGTTTGCCTTGCAGTAGTTTGTAAAGGTTTGCCATGGTATAATAATGTCTGTTTTTCTCTTGCTGCTTTTAACGTTGTATTTCTGAGGTTTTGATTATGATATGTCTTGGTGAGTTTCGTTGCAGGTTGAGGTTATTTGATGTTCTATAAGCTTCTTGTACCTGAAGGTTCATTTCTTTTCCTAGATTAGGGAAATTTTCTTGCACTATTGCAGTGAATAAATTCTTTAGTCCTTCAGTGCTCTCTTATGCTTTGTCGTACACCCTTAATTCTGAGATTGTTCTCTTTGAATCATCCATCAGCTATTGTATCCAGCTACTTTGCTCATTTCTAAATTTGGAGTCATGCCTAATTACATCATTTGGTTCCTCAGCCTTGTCTGCAAGGTCTGAAGTTCTGTCCTCATAATATATGAGTTGTCTTCCTCTGCTGTCAAATATATTTTTCATGTCCTAATTTCATCTAGATTTCTTTTTAGATTTTCTACTTCTCTATCAAAATGTTCCTTCTTATCTTGCATTTTCTTATTTATCTCAGCCAACATTTTGTGACTTCAGTATGCTCATTGAGCTTTGTCTCCACTAAGCCCATCATTTGCTTAGTAAGAGCCTCTTTAAGCCTGCTGACCATTGCTTTTATTTCTTTGAGAATATCTTATTTGAACTAGTTATTTGTTTTGTTTATTTGCTTTTTGACTTCCTTCTCCTTCAGTTCCACTATTTCAGGGCCTATGACATTAGTTTCTGGAGTTCAGTCATCTCTGTGGGTGCCCTGTTGCCGTCTTCTTCCCACGTTTCTGATATTGAGGGACTTCACTTTAGAAGCTTAGCCGAGAGATTTCTTTGAATGGCTATGACAGTGTGTGATGGGGAGCTGCAATTTCTGTTGGTTCTTTGCCGGGTGTAGTCAATGTGGGGGCCCTGACAGTCTGATGACCTCTGAGGTTTCTTATTCACTCAGCCCCCTCAGGAAAGCTGTCCCGCCTGTCCTACCTTTCCTCCCCCAAGGGTGAGGTTATTCACCCTCGGAGGTGCACCCGCTACACTGATCCATTCAGGAGGTTGGCAGACTTTTTTCTCCTCTCTCTGCAACTACCTTTTATGCCATTTTTGTTCTGGGCAGTGTATAAGGGTCACCGCAAAAGCCCTGATGTGCTCTTCTGAGCTTTCTTTTACTGTAATCAGTTCAGTCTTGGACTTTTTTTTTTTTTTTAATGATGTAGCTCCTGCTACATCATTGTCTGTTATAGCTGTGGGGCACTGCTTCTGATCTGGGCTCCAGGAGGTTTTTTTCTAGGGAAGTGCACATTGCATTTTTAGTATGTACTACTCGCAGGTTTGTTTTTCAGATACTGGGGCTACCAGCTACTGACACTTCCCACTTCTCCCTGATTCTCAATTACTTCAGTCTGAGGTTTTGTACTTTGAGCCTTCCTTCATCTGTGGTCTGTGGATGCTGGCAGCTTAGGACCATACCCAGTTCGCTGCTGTTTTTCTCCTCTTATGGTAGGAATTCAGGATTTCTGACCTTCCCGTGGTCTTGTGTCAGTTGTTGGGGTGCCACTTCCTCTCTTAGCTTGGTCATATATTCCAGGCTCCACATGGGCTTTCCTCCATCTGCAGATACCTGCGGCTCCCATTCATTTGCAGCCAGCCTCGGGTGGCTTCCTAGGCTGCTGGGTTTTTTTTTTTCCTCCACTTTCAATGTTCCTTCAGGATTTCTGACCTTCCCTCTGGCCTCCTTTCAGTTGTTGGGGTGTTCCTCCCTATGCTAGCTGCATTGAACAGTCGTTTTATGACTAAATTCTCAAGTTTTTATATGGCTCGAGGAGGAGACATTGTGCTGCTCTGTTACTCAGCTGCATCTTGACCCAGAACCCATTGCGTGCGTGGTCTTTAGACCACTTGCCAATACACTTTCCTTTCCCATCTGAAACTTCTTGAGCTTTGCATTTCCAATCCACACTTCTGTCAGCATCCTGGTCTTCTGAGCTCCAACCAATATCTCCCATCAGGCATGGCTCAGAGCACTGCAAGTTTTCTCCAGCCAGCATCATCCTCAAACCTTTCCAAACTCCTTCCACAAACCAGTTCGAAAGGCTTCCAAACCACATGCTCAGGTAAAGTCATGGCAAGAACCCTACTTCTCTGGTACCAATTTCTGTCTTAGTTACTTTTTCATCACTGTGACTCAATACTTAACATCCACACCTTTAGGGAGGAAAAATTTATTTTAGCTTACAGTTTTAGAAAGTCATAGTCCATTCACACGTGGGTGGCTGAAAAATGGTAGAATCACATGGTGGAGCCACAGTTAGAACCACAGACAGAAGTTCCCTTGTCCCTGGTTGACCCGTTTCCTAGCTTTTGTGTGGTCTACATCCTGACTGAGAAGCTGAGAGGACACTTCATGAATCAAGCTTCTGGATGCAAACTCTTAATTGCATATCCTGGATCCTGATGCCGCCAAGATTGATCCTTTGTCAGCTGTGTCCCAGGGTCTCTCAAGACCTCTTGGCTCTATATAACTCTTGCAAGAACTATAGAATAAGAGCATCAAATTTGTCATTCTCAGGTTCTCACTTGAAATTGGCTGTGAGTAAGGATGCACTTGGAGCTAAGCATCCTGCTTCTAAGACAGGTTGAGTCTGCTTCTGAATTCTAAGAAAACACTGGAAGGCTGGAAAGTATAGTTCAGTGTTAGAATGCTTGTCTAGCATGTATGAGACCCTGAGTTCCATCTCCAGAGCTGCAAGAGAGAGAGAGTTGACTCTTCATGTGAAGAAAAGAGAATAAAACTACCTGGTATGTTTAATAAAAACCTGAAAGAAAATGTAGCCACATTCTTAGTATGGCTGTTTCTTTCATTGCTTGTCAATGAAAGCTAAGAGAAACCTTTTAAAATATGTATCAGTAGAGTTCTCCCTCTGAGGCCCATAGTTATTCAGTAGTTAAAAGTGGTATTCAGGATGGGCCCATTGGCACAGGCCTGTAATCACAACACTCTAGCAGGCTTGAGGCAGGAGGATTCCAAGTTTGAGCCCAGCCTGGGCAACTCTTCAGTTCGTGAGATCCTATCTCAAAATCAAAAAAATTATATAAAAAAAAAGTGAGCTGGAGATATAGCTCAGTGTGCAGGTTTAGGCCTGGGAGGGTGTGGGGAGGGGTGAGAATGACACTCAGAACCCTGAAATTGAGTCCCAGCTCACCACTTCCTGGTGAGGTGATCTTGAGCTTGTTGCCTCACAAGCAGAATGGTCCTTGTCTCACAGTGAGAAGCACATGTTGGCTTCTGCTGCTGCTCCATTATTGTGCTTCACAGTGGCTAGGGAACCAGGTCTTTACATCCTGGCTGGTAGCCAAGTGCTTTAGATGTGTCTGTGAGCCAATGCTAGCGTCCCAGGTGCTTGTTGACAATACTGAGTGAACCTGTGGGTCCTGAACTCCCACTGGCCTCAGAAACCTGGAGCAGGTATCACACAGAGGCAGGAAGTAAGGAGACTCCCTGGGTTCTCAGAGATGTCCCGCCCACAGAGATTTGAGCGGCCAAGGCTGCAGCAATGTCAGAGAGACATAGTATAATGTTTAAATGGGCTCAGAATATTATTAGATTGTTTAGAAACTTACATAATTTGACATTGTTACTGTAATTTACAAAACTAGTTATATAAAATCTGAAAAATTTTTAAATGATAATAATTTCTAGAACATTAAGCTGCACTCACAGGATGTCATAATATCTCGTACCATTATAAGGCATTAGAAGAAAATAAAAATTGTCCTTGTATCCTGCACCTTTCCATAATGAATTATTAGTTCCATGGTTTTGTTGTTCTCTTTGGTATTTTCTACAAAGACAGTGATGTCATCTGTGATTGAAAAGTTTTCCTTTGCTTCTCATGTTACTGCACTAGTGGGATTTGCCATACAATGTTTAATGGGAGTGGTGAGAAAGGACATGCTTGCCTTTTAGCAATAGGATAAAATCACCTGGTTCTCATGTTTAAGTATGATTTAAGGTATAAAATATTTGTAGATAACCTTTATCAATTTGAAGAAATTTTCAGCTATTCCTGAGTTCTCAAGAGTTGGGTTGGTTTTTTTGTTTGTTTTTCCCCATTTTTATTAGTGTATATTTGAGATAAATAATTGTTACATTGATCTTGAGAATTTTATGCACATATATATTGCTTCAACATTATGAATCCCTCCCCCTCCCCTTTTTGACTCTCCCACCCCCTTCTGTATGTCCCCTGACTCACAATATCTCACCTACTTGTTTCTATAAAATACCTGTATTCTGGGTTTCTCATATTAGAGAAACCATGTGATGGTTAATCTTCTGAATTTGACTCACTTCACTAAGCATGATGATCTCAAGTTACCTCCATTTACCTACAAATGCCTCAAATCTGTCTTTGTGGAGGAGTAGTACTCCATTGTGTACATACACACATTATTTGTATCCATTGGCCTGTTGATGGCTATTTCAGCATCTTTCACAATTTAGCTATTATAAGTTGTGCTGCTGTAAATATGAGTATACATGTATCTCTTTGATACATTGCTTTTAACTCCTGGAAAAATACCCAGAAGAGGTATCACTGAATCGAATGAAATATTTATTTTCAGCCTTTTAAGGAATCTCCACACTGCTTTCCATGGTGGTTGTACCAGTTTACAGTCTCACCGGCAATGTGAAAGCGTTCCTTTTTTCTTGCAACCTCACCAGCATCTGCTGTTGTTTGAGTTATATGTCATTCTTACTGGGGTAAGATGATATCTTAGTGATGTTTTGATGTGCATTTCTCAGAAGGCCAAGGATGTTGAACGTTCTTTTCATGTATTTGCTGGCCATTTGAACTTCTTCATCTGAGAACTGCCTATACGTTTCATTTGCCCATTTTTTAATTGGGTCTTTGATGTTCGGGGATTTGTTATTCTTCAGTTCCTTGAATATTCATTCTTGTTATTACCCTCCTGTCTGAGATGGAGGTGTTAAAATTTTTTTTTCCCATTCTCTTGGTTCTCTCTTCATTCTGTTAGAAGTTTACTTTGCTGTGCAAAAAATTTTTAATTTGATGTGATCCCATTTATTGATTCTGGGGGCTTTTTCTTTTGCATCAGATGTCTATTAAGAGAGTCCTACAACAACTTCTTAGATTTTTGCCTATTTTGTCTTCCAGAAGGTTCATTGTTTCAGTTTTAATATCTAGGTCTTTGATCCCCTTTGATTTTATTTTGATACATGGTGATGTATGGGTCTAGGTTCATTCTTCTGCACAATTTATTGAAGAGACTATCTTTTGTCTAGTGTATGCTTTTGGCCCCTTTGTTTTCTTTCCTTTTTGTGGTACTAGGAACCAGGCCCAGAGCCTTCACATTACCTACATCCCCACACCATACCAGAATCTTACTAGGTTGCCAAGCCTCGTCTTTAATTACAGTCCTCCTGTCTCAATATTTAGTCTCCCAGAGTGCTGGGGTTACAGGCCTGCATGAGAGTTTTTAACCATAAATGTATCTTATGAAGTACTTTTTCGTGCGTCCCATGATAATCATGTAATTTTTTAATTATAAGACTTTGATTCTTTAATCTCATTAATTAATTGATTTTTTTGGATGTTGGACCTCTGTACTTACCTTGAGTAAATCTATTTGGTTATAGAGTATAACTGTTTTATATTCATAGCTAATATTTTGTTAAGGATAATTTTTCTCATCATTTCTTTTTGGAAGTGAAATATTTTTCTGGTCAGTTCTGGTTTTAGAAATGAAATAATTGAGTCCTCATAGGATATAGGAACTATTCTTTCTGCTTCTATTTTTTATAATAGACTTCAGAGAATTAATGCAATTTTTCTCCTTAAATTTTTGATAGACTTTACCAATAAAACTATCTATACCAAGTGCTTTCTTTCTTGGAAGGTTATTAATTTTTATTCAGTTTCATTTCTAGATAAAGGCTTATTCAATTGATCTCTTTTTTTCTTGTTAGTTTTTGTAGTTTCTTTCAAGGAGTTGATCCATTTTACCTAGTTATGAAATGTAATTAAGATAAATCTCTCTGATTCTTTGAGTATCCCTATGGGATCTGTAGGGAAAGCTTCACTTTGATTTTTAGTAGTAATTTATGTCTCCCTGATTTTTCCTGATTAATCTGGCTACATGTTTATCAATTTTACTGATCTTTTTAAAGAAAGTATTTATTTTACATACCACATCTTGATCATTTTTACTTCCCATTCCCACCCCTCAACATCTTCTATGCCTCTTTACAAAGTTTTATCTTCTTATTTCTATCTCTTCCATCTTCCATCTCTCTTATTTTTTTATTGTTTGGTTTTCTCATATTACAGAAACTATACAATATTTAATCTTCTGCATCTAATTCATTTCACTAAGCATAATGGTCTTAGTGCATCCGTATTCCTATAAATGATTCAAATGTCTCTTTCCTTATGGCTATCTTAATTACTTTCTCATCACTGTGACTTAAGTACCCAACATGCACAAATGCAGGGAAGAAAGGTTTATTTTATCTTATAGTTTCAGAAGGTCTCAGTCCATTCATAGGTGGGCAGCTTGAAAATGGTGGAATCACATGGTGGGGCTGCAGCTATAGCTGGAACCAGAGTTCATAGGGCAGAGATCCTTACAGCATTATAGAAGAGAGAGACTAGGATGGAAGGGTAGAACCAGCACATGCCCCTCCCTGGTCAGACCCCAAGCACTTGCCCCTCTAGCCAGGCCCCATATTCCAACCTTACACAGTATCCATAGGAACATGAGGCTTTAGGGGCACACTCCAGATCCAAGCTACCACAATGGCAGAGTAGTACTCCGCTGTATAAATATATCACAGCTTCTTTATCCATTCCTATGTTGATGGACATACAAGCTTCTTCCAAGATTTGGATATTTTAAGTTGGACT
Organism: Ctenodactylus gundi; assembly: GCA_004027205.1. Classification (NCBI taxonomy): domain Eukaryota; kingdom Metazoa; phylum Chordata; class Mammalia; order Rodentia; family Ctenodactylidae; genus Ctenodactylus; species Ctenodactylus gundi. Next base: position 168,091 of record PVKB01002591.1, on the reverse strand, counting down.
ACTATACACATGGGTATGCGTGTATCTCTCTTATATCATTACTTGAACTCTTGAGATTCCCAAAAGAAGTATAGCTGGGAAAGTGGAATATCTATCTTTGGGTTTTGGAGGAATCTCCATACTGCTTTCCATAATGGTTGTACCAGTTTACAATCCCACCAACCATGTAAAAGTGTTCCTTTTCCCCCAAAACCTTGCCATCATTTGTTATTTTTTGATTTCTTGATACCAGCCTTTCTTACTGGAGTTAGAGGGAACTTCAGTGTTGTTTTTATTTACATTTCTGTGGTGGCTGAAAATGCCAACTGGACTTTTTTGTATTTATTGACCATTTGGACTTTTTATTTACCTATCCACACCCCTTTCCCCTTCCTACCTTCTCCCCTCAGTACTTTCCCTTTCACTCTCTACAAAGTCCATCTGCTTACTTCCTTCCATATCTCATGTTTTTTATGGTTTGGTTTTAGTAAGTTCCTCTTTAAGCTTCTAATCATTGCTTGCCTTGCCTTGCCTTCCTTTAAGAATATTTGAACTAGCTGTTCACAGAAACCAACTCATCTGTTTGCTTTATGAGTTCCACTATTTCAGGGCCCATAACATTCCTGGGGTCTCAGATGTTTCTGCATGTATCCTATTGCCTTGTCTACCATGATTCTTTGGTTGAGGTACTTCACTTTAATGGCCAAGCCAAGAGGTTTCTTTGAACAGGTATGAGGCTGTGGGAGGGGGTAGCCGAAAGTCCTCTAAGTTCTATGCTAGGAGTAGGCATTGAGGGGCCACCTAATAGTCTAATGGCCTGTGAGGTGTCTTGATCACACTCAGCCCCTTCAACAAAGCTCTCCTGCCTATCCTGGCTTCCCTCCCCTGAGGGTAGAGCTCTCCACCCTCTGAGGTGCTCCCACTACTATCGGAGCCGTTTGGGAGGGTCAACAGCCTTTCTCTCCTCTTTGCAACTGTCTCTTGTGCCAGTTTCTTCCTGAGCATAGTTTAAAAGTATCCTCAAAGTCCCTCCTGGGGCCTGTCTGAGGCTTCTTTTACTCTGAACAGTTTAGGCTCAGGCTCTTTTTTTAAAAATGGCTCCTGTCTACATCATTACCGGTTAAGGTTGCTGAGCACTGGCTGGTCCAGGCTCCAGGCGTCCTTTTCTGGGGGAAGCTCACAGTACATTTGCAGTTTGCATTATCTGCAGGCTCAATTCTTGAGGCTAGGGCTGCCAGCTACTACCAATTCCCACTTCTCCCAGATCTGTGTTTACCTCGATCTGAGGCTCCAAGGGCCTGTGTTCTGTGTGCAGTTGGTCTGGAGCAGTTCCCTGGGATGTTTTTTCTTCTGCTTCCGAAGTGTCTGTGGGGTTTCTAACCTTTCTGTGATCTCCTTTTAATTGCTGTGGCACTCCTCCCTCTCCTAGCTAAGGTGAACAGGCAGTTCTTGGCTATAGTCTCAATTTTTTAAGTGCATCTATGAGGAGACATTGAGCAGTTCTGTTGCTTGGCCACCATCTTATTCAGAAATGGCCATTTGGACTTCTGTGAATTGTCTGCTCACTTCACTTGCCTGAGCTACAGTTATAGCTCAGAAGTTAAAGCATTTGCCTAGTGAGTACAAGACGCTGGGTTCAATTCCCCAGCTCCACATAAACCAGATGTGGTGGCAAATGCCTATAATCCCAGCACTCGGAAAGCTAAGGCAGGAGAATTGCCATAAGTTTAAAACAAGCCTGGGATCCATTGTGAATTCAAGACCATCCCGAACTACAGAGTGAGACCCTGGCTCAAAACAAAAACAAAAAATTATATAAGTTGCCCATTTTTTTGATTCAGTCTTTCATTTTGGGATGTCTGATTTTTTTGAAGTCCTTCTATCTTTCCACACCAACCGTCTCTGTCTCAGGAGTAGCTGGCAAAAAATTTTCCTCACTGTTGGTTCTCCACCTGTTCATTGGTTCCCTTGCTGTGCAGAAGCTTTTTAATTTGATGTAATCCCAATTGTTGATTTTTGCTGTTATCTCTTATGCTTTGGGTGTTTTACTGAAAAAACTTGCCTACACATATATCTCAAGGGCTTTGCCTATTTTTTTTTTCTTCCAACAAGTTCAGTGTTTTCGTTTCTATATAGATCTTTGATCCATTTTGATTTGATCTTGGCCCACACTTGCTGGGCAAGTGTCTTACCACTGAGCTACCCTCAGCCTACATTGTTATCATTTATTTCACTTATTTAAAAGCTGTTATTGTCCAATGTGTTGTTGCTATTTTTTGTTTGAATGTAAAGTTATCTTTCAGATTAATTCAAAAAAGAAAAATGGAAAAAATTATTTTATATTCATTCTTTCTCTTAACACTTTTAACATACATTCAAGTTTCTAAGCTGCATAACTTTTCTTCTCTTTGAAAAACTTTAAGCATTTTTTGTAAGACTGATTTTCTGGCAATAAATTCCCTCTGGTGATTTTTGGTTTGTTTTAGCTAAGAAAGTCTTTATTTTGTCTTCACTTTTATGTATTTTGCCAGGGAGGATTTTACTGAGTATGGGTATCTAGGTTGATTGAGGTTTTGTTTGTTTAAATGGGGCTTGCTTTTTTTTTTTTCTCCAGGCTGGTCCGAAACTCCTGGATACCAGAAATCCCCCTGCCTTAGCCTCCTAAGTAGCAGGGACTTAACAGATATATAGTTTTGTTTTTTAACACTTTTAATATTTTACTTTATCCAGAAACTTGGCTGGGAAGTATAATATAATTCTTATCCTTTTCCTTTATGAAATAAGGAAATTTTTTTCCCTATCTTCAGGATTTATTTTTGGTTTCCAGTGGTTTAAATCTAGTGTGCTTACATATAGATATTTGCTATTATCTCATTTGGTCTTCTCTTACCTTTTTGGATATGTGAATTTGTTATTTTTGGTTATTTTTTGGAAAATTATTTGCTATTCTTATTACTATTATTCTTAGCTATTACTATTGTAATTGTTAGTAAAATCTCTTAACTTTTTAACTTTTTCCATTGTAGGAGGCCTTAGTACAGTGATTAGAGGGCCCTGAGTTCAATTCGCCAACACCACATAAAAGTTGAGTGTGGTAGTACATGCCTGTGATCCCAGTACTTAGGAGAAGGCTGAGGCAGGAGGATTGCCATGAGTCCAAGGCCAGCCTGGGTTGCAGAGTGAAACCCTGTCTCAGATAGATGATAAATAGATAGATAGATAGATAGATAGATAGATAGATAGATAGATAGTTAGATAGATAATCAGTCTTGTCCAAAATACTCTGCTATGTCTGAGTCTGATTCTGATGTCTGCTTTGTCTCTTGAGACTTTGTATGTTTTTGTTTTCTCTCAGTGAGTTTGTTTTGCCTACCCTGTTGTATTTTTCTCCTAAAAATTCTTTAGATAGTGTCTGTATCTTGCAGCTTTCCCCATTGTAACCCTATTAGTGGTGATGAAGTACTCGGAGGAGAAGCAGTGTCTAATGTTATGATTAACTGTCTGTCTGTCTGTCTATCTTTCTTTCATTGATTCATTTTGGTGGGGTAGTCCAGGATTCTTGGGCTATAATAAGAACTTCTGAATTTTATTGTCTTCTTTCGAAAGAGTTCCCTAAACTGTAGGTGAAAGAGAGATGAGGAGAAAATGAGGGAACTGATATTAACAAATTGCCTGTCTTATCCCCAGCTCAGATAAGGCTCTGGTAAAATAGTTTCCCTCCACGGCATGATTTAGTTATGAAAAACTGAGTAGTCTAGCCGTGTTTCAGAATGTTTACCTTTCCTCACCTCCTTAAGCTCAGAGAACACGGAATTATCTGAATCTGAGATCTTTACCATCAGGAAGATAGTGTAAAAATAATGACTGCAGAAACCTTCCTACTATTGGGCCCCTAAGAATTTTTAACTCTCAAGCTTGTCCATATTCAGCCTTCGGCAACATGACAACTACTTTGGAAATAGAGTGATCACTCCAGAAGTTTCTGATCTACATCAGCTGTGGTTTTCTGCCTTGATCCATCCTTCACTCTACAGGGTGACAGTTTGGCCTGTTACCTCAGTTTTCTGATGGCTCTAGAAAGTGTTGTTAATTTCCGATTTTTCAGCTTTCTTATTATTGTGAGGACAGGAATAGCAACTTCTAAATTTTTTGCATGTTGGATCAAAAATAGAAATCCTCTTCATTTTTTGTACTTAGCATTTTGGGAACATAGGACTTTTTTTAAAAATGATAAAATTAATAGTTATAGGGAAAAAATCAAAAGTATCTGTGTGTACAGGTTGAAAGAGCACAACCTTGTGAAAGAACTGAGGCCCCGGGACCTTTTGGAGAGCAGCAGTGACAGTGATGAAAAGATTCCTTTGGCCAAACCTTCCTCACTATCAAAGCGCAAACTTGATCTTGAGGTAGAGACAGTGGAAAAGAAGAAGAAAGGACGCCCTCGGAAAGACTCCCGCCTCCTGCCCATGTCTCTGTCTGTCCAGGTGAGGCCTACAGCATCTACCTACCTCTACCCCACTCATCTGAGCTCAGCATGAGGAGGCCCTGTATGTCATGGTGTGTCTCATCAGTATGGAATCCCTAAAGGATCAGATGACTTAGGTACATACATATCATGTGGATCCTTGCTCCCTCTGATCTGCCCTCCAGACAGTCTCCCCCTTCCAACCTACCACACCCTCAACTCCTCACCCCTACCCAATGTCTTGAGCAGGTCCCTGGTGTCAGCTCCCCCATGGGTAAGTTGGGATCCTTGTAGCATTCACTGTACTTTCTCCCTCACAAAGTAGGTAGAAATGCCCTAGTGGCAGGCCAGTCTCACTTCTGGGCAACTTACCTTTACCTTTGTAGTGTTGAACTAGGGCTCAGGGATATTTTTGTCTCTTCCAGTCTCCAGCCTCCCTGACAGCAGAGAAAGAGGCCATGTGTTTGTCTGCACCAACACTTGCACTGAAGCTACCAATTCCCAGCCCCCAGAGAGCATTCACGCTACAGGTGAGTGCTGGGACCCTTCACAACTCTCTCACAGTGCCCACAAGCATTCTCTCCCCTCCTACTCTAAACTTTATGTTTTCACTGCCCTGGGGAATGGTTTCTAGTTGCTCTATACCTTCTGGAAGAAGTCATAGCTGATCAAGCTACCCACCAAGCCTTAAGAAGCATGCTAGCCTTCTATCCCCTACTCTCATGTCTCTTTTTTTTCTCTTTGTCTTTGCCCTTTGCTATAATACTGTCACATCTTCTGGATGGCCATCTCTTTTATGATGTGTCTTAGGTGTCTCTCCTCCTAAAGGTCTTCTGCATCTCCACACTCAACCCTGGCAGCCCTAGCTAGGCTCATTGCCTGTAGGATTATGTGGTCATGATGTGTTTCCTTATACTTTCATTGGCCTTATCTATTTCTCAGGGCCTGGCAGAATTTTTATGAGAATTGTTGGACCTCTTAAAGTTGAAGCTCATAACTGTGAGCTGATGCGAACACAGTTCTAGAGCAAATAATTTCTTATATCTAGAGGGCCATTAGTTACTCAACCCAACGTCACGCCCAGGCCTTTCCCACCATGATGGTTTTGCACATGCTGTCTCCTCTCTACACACATTTTGCATGTAGCTGAGGGACATGCCCTCAGGCAGCCTTCTTGTACCCTGTGTATGAGTCTGCTCTCACTGGCCAGCCACTACTCCAAAACCATGCTGGTCCTCACAGCATACTAGAGATCAGGCATCATCCCTTTCTTCCTATGGACCATGATACAGAGGAGCAGAGATACTCCTAAGAGGAGTAGAGCTGAAGGATGAAACCTATATAGTTTGTTTCTGTTGTTGATGGGAGTGGAGGCAAGGAGTGCCTCTAGCAGTTAGCAGCTAAACTCCCTTCTGAAACGCTAGCCCTTCCTCAGGATCCATCATTCAGTGCTGTTATGGCTCTTCTTGGTTTCTGGGTGTCTATGAAAGGGACATGGCTTGCAGCAACAGCCGACTCCTATTGCTGGTCAGATGTTTGGTCTGTGACCTCACTTCTCTGATGGCTCTAAAAACAGTTGTTGCTTTTCAGTTTTATAGCTTTCTTATTATTGTGAGGACTGAATGTCTGTTGGTCAGCCCTGAAAACACATAAGCCTGAGCCTTTGTGGTGTCAGACAATGAACTATGCACTTCTCATGCATGCTCTACTGGAGACTTCATACCAGCATGCTTCCCGTTAAGCTAACTAGAGCTCCCTGCCACGGGAACTGGAGAGTACCGTGGGGTTGCCTAGAATTCCCTTCTAGCACCACCATAGGCTCTCTTATCAAGTCCCTCATTCTTTGAGGAGTTTTCAAGTAGGAAGCTGGAAGGGCAAGTCTTTTCACTCTCCTCTGAAATGATGCAGCCCTCCTTGCCTGCCCCATAACCTTCTGCCTCTGCAAGCTGTCAGCCTTCTCTGTTGGCCAGCCAGCTTGTGTGCTTCTCTGTCGCTTCTCCCTGCTTCAGAGCCCAGGTCTGCAGAGGCCCTGAGCATCTCACCTGTCTTGGGCCCTGTCGGAACTTGCTGTAACCTAAAAAGATTTGTGTTTGCTCTCCTTCATCCAGGTTAGCTCTGATCCTTCCATGTACATTGAGGTGGAAAATGAAGTGACAGCTGTGGGGGGTGTGAAGCTGAGCCGCTTGAAGTGCAATCGGGAAGGAAAGGAGTGGGAGACGGTGCTTACTAGCCGGATCCTCACTGCTGCCGGCAGCTGGTAAGGGTGAGCAAGGTCCTGGCTTGTCATGAAAAGTAGATCCATGTGCTGTACTGGAAGGCAGTGATTCTCCTGGATTGCAGCCTGAATGAGGAGACAGTGGCTCACACTGAGGCTACCCGTGGGTCTTACTCAAGTCCATGCATTGATCAACTAAGTCTGCAACACCCAGTAGAGTCAGTGTTGTTGCTTCCATGTAGGTGGGAAACCCGAGTCGTTGGGAGTCACCCAAGCCAACTTGGTAGTTTCACTCCCTTACCTGATACAGATTCCTGAAGGCTCAAGATGAAGTCTAAGCTCTGCCTGGCTCTTCCTGATCTGGGTGGGCCCAGAGTCCCCATATTTTTATCCTAGGTAGTCAAGATGGATTTCTGGCTGTCTCTCAAGATCCCAAACTCTCCCTCTCCACATTCAGTACTTTAGAAAGAGAGGTCTTCATCACCTGGTATATCCCCAGAGCCTCCTGGCAGTGAATGTGAGCTCTGTCCTTTCCCATGCTTAGTCTGAAAAGAGGACTATCATTCTCTTCAGTGCTTGCCAGCCTACTCAGTACCATATGGCAGGTGCTCTACCCGCATTTACAATGATGATGGTATACACATGGTCATTTCAATTAGGCCCTTAGCCTTGAAGTCACATGTAAATGCTCTTATACACATCTGCAAACACAGGCCTTAGGACTTAGGTCAGGACTTTCATGGCCCCAAAGTGAAGTTGTGGTGTTAGACCTAATAGGGCCCCACTAGTCTATTACCTCCTTGCATTCTCCTCTAGGATAAGTGCACTGAGCTCCCAGTCCTAGGTGCCTGTATGGTAGATGCTGCCGTGAACTTCCACTCTTACTTCTGAATCTAGGGCTGGTGGTATACCCCAGCTGGGGGCCAGTGACAGCTCTTCAGGCTCCCTATAGTGACACACATCCATTGAAGAGGCCTGCTAATTGAACAGGGACCTCAGCCTATATAGTCCCATCAACTTAGGTTGAATCTACAGGCCTTTTACCTGGTGCTGCAGCCCAGAGGGAGAGCTTTCTTCATAGTGTGTTGACTTAAGGAAGCCGTTACCATCTGAGATAAATAGAATTCAGTCACTCCCACTAAGAGCTTCCTCCTCAAAGTCTTTTCAATTCATAATTTTAAACAAACATTTGTAAACAAAAGCATCTTTTGCCTCTCCCGTTTTAGGGACCAGTAATGTGTCTGGTTCGGAAGAAGTTGGCAGTTTTTTACCAAACTGACCCTACTCTTGGCCTACTAAAAGGAAGGTCATGACCTTGCTCATGCAGACCACAGGCCCCGACTCACTCAGAAGTCATGAAGGATTCTGGCTAGTCATCTGTGAGCCCAACTTTATTCTACTGGCTGGACAATTCCCCCAACTGCCTGGGTCCTGAACTCTAGCCTCTCCTTGAACCTGTGGCAAGACCTTAGAGGGCCCTCACAGGGAAGGTAGCAAGCTACTTATTCTGTGCCTGTCTGAACATTGTCCAGAAACATGATCTCTTGTGAAATATTCGTTGCTTAAGGCATAACATGCCTCTTCCATCTAGCCTTAATAGCCCTGATGTCCCTTATGCAAGTTTGTGCTGATATCCCCATGCTTTTTTCAGCCTGCCTCAACAGAGACCTTGTCTACAGTACTGTGATCAGCATACCCAGGAAGCTCACATAGGGATTCTGTGGTCTCGCCTGATGATTGAAGCACATTTGCTAGGTTACCATCAGATGCAGTGGCTCTCAGAACCCCTGTCCACTAGGGCAGCATTGATGTCATCTCGCAGAAGCACAGCAGCTCTTTGGGCACAGTGAAGATGAAGTCTATTTCATAAGAGACTTCAGGCAGCCTGTGTCTGCCCTGACATCCCCGTCTTCACACAGTCCTTTTCTGTCCTCCTCTCTGGCTGCACCTGCTCAGCAGAAAGCTGTGTCAAGCCCAGCAAGGCCCACACAGAGGGAATGCTCTTCATCAAACATAGTGCTGGACTCTGCCGCAGCCCCAGCCCCCATGACACCTCCCTTTCTCTGCCTTTGCAGTGATGTGGTATGTGTCGCCTGTGAAAAAAGGACGCTGTCAGTGTTCTCCACCTGTGGTCGCCGCCTTCTTCCTCCCATCCTTCTGCCGTCCCCCATCTCTACTTTGCACTGCACGGGTTCCTATGTCATGGCACTCACCGCTGCGGCCACTCTGTCTGTCTGGTGAGAGATAGGCCCAGAGTGGGGAGGTCCCTAGGCAGCGATGTACAGATCCCAGCTTATTGCAGGAGCAGGGGCTTGGAACACAGCAGAGAATGTGACCATCAGGCCCAGGAAGAGGACCTGAGCAGCACTGCTTGTGTTGGTTGCCTGTGTGGCCAAAGGTCTGAGGAGGCTATCCTAGGGGAAGTGAGGCCTGTCCTACTGTCATCCTCACAAGAGCAAACCACATGACTACTCACTGCCTAATGGCATGTACTGGGTCCTTATATGGATTTGTCACCATTGGGACCTCAGCTAGTAGATGGTCCCCCTACTTATGGGATGCTGCCATGACCAGCTTATCCAGAATGAATGTGGTATTGGGAGCAGCCTAGTGCTCTGCTGCCTGGGACCTCTGCTGTGGTCTTGAGCAGACAGCTGGGGAAATATGCAAGGACCAAGGTATCTGAGAAGCTGAGACATACTGATGAGTTTACTGTAGATAGAGAGTAAACTGCTCCTTGTCTCCTTCCTAGGGATGTTCACAGGCAAGTGGTTGTGGTGAAAGAAGAATCTCTACACTCCATCTTGGCAGGTAACCCTGCAGCACATCCCTCCTCCCCAGGGGCTGAGTGCCAGGTCTGACCTGGATAGGCCTCTCAGGCTAAGCGAAGAGTCAGGCCAGACCAAGCCTGCCATTGAGGCAAGAGGTACTCTTGCAGAGGAAGGAGAAATGCTGTCTAGATGCAAGATTATGGTGTCCTAAGTAATGACAAAGATCCTCGTGGATGTCTATGATAACAGTTTGCACAAACCACCAAACAGCCTTCACTAGTTGCCAAGTCATTATTAAGGGTCTTACTGTGAGAACTGGGATTCAGTTTCTTCCTTTGGTGAATATGCAAACATTTGCTGCTGAAAGCACACTGGAACTTACTCCTTTGATATCCTCCAGGAAGTGATATGACGGTGTCACAGATCTTGCTGACGCAGCATGGGATCCCAGTGATGAACCTGTCTGATGGAAAGGCATACTGCTTTAATCCGTCACTCTCTACATGGTAAGGAGCCACCCCTACCCCAGCCCTGTTATCTCAGAGTGATTGACCAAATTAGACAGCAGAGCAAAGGCTCTGGATCCTGGCATTTTCACCTACTTGGCCCTTCTTCTCCTGGGAGTCCAACCATAAACTCTTTGTGATGACAGCCAGTAATGAATGTCCTCTGTCTCCATGCAATGTAGCTATTGACTTTTGTTCTCTACCCACAGAGCCCATAAATAGGGGAACTGTTCTGAGTTATCTCCTGAGGCCAGTTTTTTTTAGAATAAGCATTTGAAAAAAATTGTGGTTCTTTGCACATATTCACAGACTGGTCTTTTTAGCCATTAACAGTATAGGTCAGTTGACTCTACCACAACCTTGCCAGTGTTAGCAATTTTGTGAGTTTAGCAGGAACACAAGAACTCATCGTGTTAGTTGATTAGTAAGAGTGGACACTAACTATAGGTGTAATGATTCATACTTTAACACTGTCCACTTTGGAATTTGAAGTCCTCTTGTATATTTGTAAAATCTACTTACATATCATAGATTCTAACCCAGACTTTTAAAATATATAAATTGTATGCCAGCCAATTCAAGAAATTTTTTTCTTTCTCTCTGCCTACACATTTGGTCTTTCAGAACCAAAGCTTACAACCATTAGCCTCTTTGTTTAATTTGCCAAGCACAAATTCGTATTCATGCTAAGATTTCCTCATTCATTAAAAAAAGTTTCATCCATCTGCTTTCATATTGCAAAAGTCGTGTATTATGTGTAATTATCATAATAATGGAAACAAATTAATGACTTAAGACAAAGCAAAAAATAGAGTAAAAAAGGGAAATCCCGTTAACTCTAAAAAAATCATCTTAGTATTTAAGATATATTTATTCACAAAAGCACTTGGTTATTTTATATGTGTATTAAGGTTCTTTTCTTCACAAAAACATGAAGGATTTCAAGGAGATGGAAAAAGAGCCTATGTGGAGACATTGAAGAGACACAGGAAATCGGAAATCCAGAGGCCTGGTATTCCCCACAAGTTGTAGCAGGCCCAGGCTACGCAGGCCCCAGGCAAGGCCGTAGCAATGTGTGAGCCAAACGTTTTGAACTGATTAATGACACTGAGGCAGCCATGGCAATGCAAGTAAAGACTTTTCAACTTAGTGAGACTCTGTCTAAAAATTAAAAAATTAAAAATGAGATGGGGATATAGCTCAGTTTGAAGGCCCTGGGTTCAATCCCCAGTACACAAAAAATTAAATTCAATTAAGAGCGCAAGAATGATAGGATAAGCACATTCAAAGTAGGGCCAGTATTTTAAGGGGAGTTTTTGGCAATGTGTCTGTTAATTGTAATAAATTTTTTCAATTAAAAAATTGTGTGAGCCAAACTTCTGGAATGCACTTCACAGACAGGGAACACTTTTGTCATCAAGAAGTTAGACTGTCCAGCAAACAGCAGACTGTCCTTGGGAACAGCTGTGTATCAGGCCCATGATCAGGAAACATACCAATAATGGGCACCTACACCAAGGTACAGTGGCTCTCAGCCTCCTTTAGTCTCTTGCTAGTTTTGCAGGAAAGAGTTACTCCTCTGTAGCTTCCATGTCAGCTTCTTTAGGTAGATTTTCTTATCTTCCTGACTTCTGCTTCTGCCTTTGTCTCTCCAGGAACCTGGTTTCTGACAAGCAAGACTCACTGGCTCAGTGTGCAGACTTTAGGAGCAGCTTGCCATCCCAGGACGCCATGCTGTGCTCAGGACCGTTAGCCATAATCCAGGGGCGCACCTCCAAGTACGTGAGCCAAGAGCCATGGACACTGTCAGCAGTGCTGCCTTGGAAACTGATACCAGGCCTGGTCTCTGATTATTCTCATAGCAGACAGAAGGAGAGGGGATCTAAGAGTTGGGGGCCTACATTGAATAGTATCTCAGGCGTAGCTAGAACTCAGGCCCTGCCCCGTTGGTATCTGACAGTCTGCAGGTACCAAGGGTCATAGATACTCATGTTGGGCACTTGGGTTGGGAGAATGGGCCACTGGCTGCTATCTCTGGAACCTAAATGACAGGTATGGCATAGGCTACTCCTATAGTGCTAAGACATCTGGGGCTGGGCAGGCCATCAAGAGTCTGTGGTACCCTTGGACAGCCCAGGGTACCTTTGCCACCACTCACCAATGCATTAGTGACACTGGAGCAGTCTCCTGAACCCATACAATGCCCTCTGCCTTGTTACAACTGTTCCGCCGGTCTCTGCAGCTCTGGAAGGCAAGCTGCCCGGCTCTTCTCCGTGCCTCACGTGGTGCAGCAGGAGACCACACTGGCCTACCTAGAGAACCAGGTCGCAGCAGCACTCACCCTGCAATCTAGCCACGAGTACCGCCATTGGCTCCTCCTCTATGCACGGTACCTTGTGAATGAAGGTAAGTTCCTGGAGGCAACAAGTAGCCTTCTGCTCCTCTGTCCTCCCAGACTCAACTTTAGTCCCTGGGAGTCAGGAAAGAGCACAGGGCTCTATACTATTATACATCTCATTGGTGCATACCTGACAACATTGATAATCAGTAAGCTGGTCAATGCAGGAGATGACATCAGTCGTCAAATGTTTTTCTTCCTTCTCTAAGCCACTTCTGCTCTGGGAGAGTCTGCCTTCTAGTACCTATCCATCACACCCCAGCCAAGGCTTTCTCTGTTAGAGCTCTCAGAGCATCTGTGTCCCCTCAGAAGTATCTCCCACAGAAAGCCAAGTATGCTGAAAGAAGTGGTTGTACTGTCCTTGGAATGACCACCAACCTTTCACTCCTCCTAAGGCAAGCATCTGGTCCTGTCTTGGGAGCCCTTTCTCCCCACTGAATGTAGCCCTGGGGCTGTGTCACAGGACTGGCTATCCAAAAGCTCTCTTTTGTGCACAGGCAGCTGCAGGCCCAGTTCCAGAGCTACCTCCACTGCTACTCCTGGCTCTTTTGCTTTGTTCTTGTCATTACATTTCCCATTTTGATTGTGATTCAAAGGAAAAGAAATGTCAAGTATAGTATAGAAAAGACAAAAATGTACTAAACATCTAAACATTGCTTACAAATGTAACTCCCAGAGCTTAAAAAAAAAAAAAAAGCATTTGCCTCCAACTCTGTAAATCTGAGGGTGTGGGTTTACACACATTTATAATGACAAAAATATTACTGGTCTCTCCCTCCCCGGCAACTCCAATGATGAATATGATGTTTTCTCTCACCGTTTCTATGTGGTCTCCCAGCTTGTATGGGCACCACCTTTCCTAAATAATCTACCATCCAAGTTCTCAGACCTGGGAATTTCAGTCATACCTCAGGCCTCATGCCGCATTTCCTTCGGAGCCTCCCTCCCACCCTCCCCTCCCCCTGCCCTCACCCACCTGCTTCTCTTTGGTTTGCCTCATCCTGACACCCCAGGTAGGTAAAGGCCCTGTCTCCTGTAGGCCCTACAACTCTTTTTGGCGTCACATCCACTTCTTGCTTTTACTTCTTTGTCTTCTGTAAAACTATTCCAGTGCCCCTTGGACCATAATCAGTTCCAGTACTCACACACTGCTCTTTGTTTTCTCAATGGTAAGAGGAAGGGTCAAATGTTAAGTGAGACCCCATTCACTTCCGAAATTCTTCTGATTCTCGCTTCATCCCTCCCATTCTCTACTTTTTGATTCTGTTTATTCCCTATGGTCAATTGTCCCCAAGTGCTTCAAACAACCTCCCCCTCCCCCCCACACCCCGAATTTGCATCTGCAGCCTTTGTGGCAGCTCCACTTAAAAAGTGATTCTCATGACCCTTGATGCGTCCTCACTCATTGGACCATCTGTAGTCCTGCGCTCACTCTCCCTCCTACCCTGCCTCCCTCCCTTCTGCATCTCCTCCCCCACCAGCTAGCTGCCTACCTGTCTTCTCTCAAGCAAGCCCCGCCAGCCTACACCCCTGCTGACACAATTTCCCAGGTTTTCTCTCTACCACGAGAGAGTCACATCACCGAACTGGCCACATCTTGTTTCTCCTGTGGGCCTAGCACACAGAGAAGGTACTGCATATGCTGTTGGGTTACAGGTGAATGAGTGAGAATCTGTGATCGTGGGTCTCTGTACACCAAAATGAGAGTCACAGAGGAATTTTATCCATAGTAGGCAATAAAATAAGTGTTTATTCTGTTTTGATATACAAAACAAGTTAGCATATTCTTGATTTTTTTATTTCTTTTTTATAATGTGTTCCTATTTCTGTTTTTGTTTTGTTTTGTTTTTTGTTATTTTGTTTTTCTGTAATTAGGGTTTGAATACCGACTTCGAGAAATATGCAAGGACTTACTGGGTCCCGTTCACTGCTCCACTGGAAGCCAGTGGGAGTCAACAGTAGTGGTAGGTGCTTCTTTCATTCTTGCTGCAAGAATTCTCTCTCAAAACATGAAGGTGGAGATCTTTAAAATAAAGCAAAGTCCTTTGAAAGTCCTCTCCAGCGCCCTGCCTGGGTGGTGGCATCAGTCAAAGGCCAACATACTAGCACTCCATGACCAGTCAGAAGTCTGGGAAGCTCTGTTCCACACTTGTACTGAGGCACAGTCCCAGGACAGATGAAGGTGACTTGGATCAGTGTGGTGGCCATGAAGAGAATCAAGGAGACAATTTCAACTTGTATTTTAGAGGCAGAACCAAGTCTTGGCGTGAGTGAAGGGATATGAAAGGAATGAGAATAGTGAACATATTCTTGTCTTTGGAAGATTTGGATTGTCAAAGATGAATACAAGTATCATTGAGTGTATCAGGAAAGGAACAGATTGGCAAGAGACAGGAGAAGTTGTGGATAGAAGAAAAAACTCAAAGCTTCAGTTGGTCAACAGTTACTGGTGAGCACCTAGTGTGGCCAGTGTGTTCAGGTGTGTGTTCAGCCATGTAGTCAGGCAGAAACCACTTCAGTAAGCAAGGCATCTACACTGAGTCCCCATCTTCATGAATCTATACTCTTGTAGAGAGAGAAGGGAAAGACAGCCTCCACATATATATAGTGACTGGGGTGGTGGTAGGTGCTATGGAAAATAATTAAGAGGTCAGGGCAGGGGACAGAGTACTGGCCAGATGTTATTTCATGTTGAATGATCAAAAAGACCTGCCTGAGCAGAAACCAGTAAAAGAGAGGGGCAAAGACCTGTCCAGGCAGATTGAAGAGCAGGACAAAGGCCCTGAGTTGAGAGAGCTTAGAGCAGGAAAAAAACGGCTAAAGAGTGGTGATGAAAAGGTAAAAGGAGTTAGGATCATAAAAATCAGAAGGTCAGTCCTCATCAAGCCTTGGTGTATAAATGATTTCTTCTATTTTTTAATTTCATTTTTGTTTCATTTTGTTTTATTTTCTTACAGTACTTTTGGTTGGATAATACAAACTTAAGTTCAAAATAATTCCTCTTAGTTGAAGAGTTGCTTACATAAACTTTTTGTTGTGTTTTACTAAAATATTTAATGTAGATCTGATTTTGTTTATTTTATAAGTACTTTTGGGATCCTGTCTTGGCGTTTTAAAGATTACTAGGGCTGGAGGAATAGCACAGCAGTTAGAGTGCTCAACAACTACAAGGCCCTAAGTTCGATTCTCTAGTATCACATGGGAGGCTAAGGCAGGAGGATCACCCTGAGTTCGAGGCCAGCCTGGACTACCTAGTATATTTAGGACCAATTTGGACTACAGAGTGAGATCCTGTCTCAAAAAAAATTTTTTTTAATTAAAAATATTTTTAAAAAGATTCCAGAAGCTATAAGTCTGTGTCTAACACAGACTATAGAAACAGAAACCAGGGATTTTTTGTTAATTCTCTTCCATTGTATCTTTCCTACCATTTTCCTCCTCATCTGAGAGATGCAATATCCTCTTTTATTTAAATCTGCCTTATCGTTTTTATACTTTCAGTTTCTTACCAAAATTTATAATTTAGTCTTTTATCTTACTTGAGCATAGTAAGTTTAGTTATTTTAAATTTTTATGTCTGGGTCAGTAATTGTGGCACATACTTGTAATCTCAGCTATTTGAGAGGCTGAGGTAGGAGGATAGCAAATTCAAGGCCAGCATCAACAACTTAATGAGACCATATCTCAGAATTTAAAAATACAAAGAATTGGGCATGTAAGTCATTGTAAAGACCTGCGGTTTAATCTCTGCTATCAAAAATATTTATTAGCAGACAGGCCAGTTGGTACAGACTTCGAATCCCAGTATTCTAGAAGGCTGAGGCAGGAGGATCACAAGTTCTTGTTTAGCCTAGCCAACTTAGTGACTTAGCAAGACCTGATCTCAAAATCAGAAAGAAAAATGGGCTAGAGATGTAACTCAGTGCAAAGGCCTTGGACTCAATCCTAGCACCATTAAAAAAATAATAAAATAAAATCTAGTATCAGTACTAGAGTGCCTTTGGGTTCAATTGCCAGTGACAAAAACAGAACTAAAAAATTTTTAAAAAGTCTAATTTTGGTATTGGAATTCCTCATGGGTGTTTTTGTTGTCTATAAATGTTTTTGCTATTTCTTATTCATACTGTCATATCTCCCTGTGTTCCTGGTTATTTTTGATTATCTGCTAGATATGGTATTTGAAAAACTGGTGGGCTAACATGATGTTCTCTTCATCTATAAAGCACTTAAATTTGCTCCTGGCAACCTCTTAAGGCACCCAGTTTGCTCTATCTGGTCCAGACACTGATGTTTTCTGGGCTCCTGTTAACATAAAGCTGGGTACTTACTAGCCCAGAGTTTGCGTCTGATTTACCGTATTCTGTGGTGCATTGCCTTTGGACAGCATAAAGATGGAGTGGTTTAGTGAGGAATAACTGCATCTGTTAAAAGCTGCTGCCTGGTCTTGTGAACTACAAAAAGGATGCTTTGCCTGGGAGGATCTGTGGCTGTCTTCCAGAATCACCTGTCAACATGGTCCCACCTGCTTTCTATCTACTGTAAATTGTCTAAAAACACTGGTGTGCCCATGGTTGCATGTCTGTTACAGATACTTGCAGCTGCACGTAGATAATAACTCATCTATTGGTGGCTGAAATCAGTTTTTCTCTTCTAAAACAAGTTGGCTAGAGCCAAGGGGTAACCTGTATCTCTGATTTTCCTGATCTTATGTTCGTGGGAACAAAGTAGCTTTTATGTCCAAATTCAAAGGAGAGCAGGAAGAACCCACCAGCAACATCCACTCCTTTAATCAAGCAAATAAGAGCTCTTGCCCCAGGGGCAACTCTTAAAGCATTTGGGACCCTCAGTTGCAAGGGAGATTAGAAAAGTGAACAACTTTTCCTCCTTTGTGAAAAGAATAAGTAGGAAAAGAGATCTTGTACTGAGTGCTTGTGATTTTTTTTTTTTTAATATCAAGCATTTGCAGAGGTGGGAATGGGAGAAGTCACCTCTCAGTCTTGGTAGGCTAGGTTCGTGCAGTGAAAATCTACTAATCAGCCCAGAATGAAGGCTGAGATCCTCTCAGTTCTATGAATATACTTCCCCCACCCCAATTTCTCCACATATACATAGCTAAACTGCTTTTAAGTATCTTAAGTTCTCTTTCAAAACTTTGTATCCAGTGTAGTGGCACATACATATCTGTAGTCCCAGTACTAGTGAGGTTGCGTCCAGAGGATCACAAGTTTGGGTCTGTACTGGGCAACTTAGCAAGACCCTATTTCAAAATAAAAAATAAAGAGAGCAGGAATATAGCTCAGTTTGAAGGCCCTGGTTCAGTCCCCATGGCTTTCCCTCACCACCCCCTACCACCTCCCAATAAAACCTGTTTCTTTACTGTGTTTTCTGTTGTTATAACAAAATACCCAAGGCTGGATATGTATTTTAAAAGTTTCATTTAGGTTATAGAGCACAGTGCCAGCTTTTATTCCCCTCTGATAAGGGCCTTTTGATGGATGACATCAGAGTAACAGGTATATGTACAAAAGAGAATTGGTGGTGACACAGGAAGCTGGGAGAGGAGTACCCTTGCTATTTTTATAACAACAACTCACTTTCCTGAAAACTCACTGTGCAAGAGCAAGCCACATTAATCTTACCCAAGGGCAGTGACCTTATTACCTTGCACTAGGCCCCAGCATAAACAGTTTTATCACCTCAACAAAGTTTCAGAACCTGAAACTTTGGGAATACATACTTAAATCATATTTCAGCCATAACAGATATTTTGTTGTATTCTGTTCTCAATCTCTTGCCCCCAGATACCCACAGGTATGCACTTTCCCCATAGTATTCATATACCAGTGCCACTAACTGTAGCAGCTTCCACCCTGGTATCCAAATTATGCCCCTGCACACCAGTCAGGCAAGACAAAAATCTGTTCCTCAACCATCCGATAAGCTAGAATATTGCAAATACATTCTACTTTTGTCTTTCTACTTCAAGGGAGTAACTGGAAATTGTCCCTTTCTGCCCACCATTCAATATGTCCTGGTGATCTGGGAGCAATCATGAGCAAACATCATTAAATTTTCTACTTTTTATTTTTTCTTTCTGACTTCCTTACTGGAGATTGAACTCAGGGCCTTCACACAACTACATCCCCTTTTCATTTTTTGAGACAGTGTTTTGCTAAGTTGCCCAAGCTGGGCTTCAACTCGTGGCCTGCCTGCCTCATAGGTGATCCTCCTCCTCTCAGAGTGCTGGGTTTACAGAAATGAGCCACAAGACCCAGCTAAATCTCCGATTTGGAGTGTGCCTTTGTCTTGGCTAGTCATTTGCTTAATTGTGAAATTTCTTGTTTCTAGATTTCCTTCAAAAGGGCATTGGTTCAAATGTTGCTTATTTGGAAGACCAGTGTCCTGGATCCTGCTAATCTTGCTGCTCCTAGATTTCTGCATCCTTTGCTTTTTGCTTTTCCCTTTTTCTTTTTAGCTTTTTATTATATGTACAGTCGTCAACTTACCAAAGTTCAGCTTACAATTCTTCCAGCTGTTAATGGTACAAAAGCAATACACACTCAGTAGAAACCATACTTCAGCTTTGATTTTTCTTGAGCTGGTAATAAATGTTATGTCACTCCCTTGTCATGCTGCGCAGTGACTGGAGCCACAGCTTCTAGTCAGCCCTTCTTCAGTCACAAAGGGAAACAGCCAGCAAAGTATGCTATAAAGCCAAGATGTTCAGTAGTTGAGGTATAATTTTGTCTTAACGATATTTTCAGGTTACATTGTGTTTATTGTGATACAACCCATTGTAAACTCAGGAGTGTCTGCATAAAGTAACTTTTCATGGGCATTATGCAGAGTTAGTTACATTTTGGTTTTTGTCTAAACTGATAAATCTATGTCCTCCCTTTGTTTCTTTTTTTCTTATTCTTTTTTTTTGTGTGTGTGTGTGTGGAGGTGGGTGGGTTTGGTGCTGGGAATGGAATCCAAGGTCTCACACATGCTAGACTAGTGTTCTACCAGCTACTAGTACTGTACTATAGTACTATAGCTACTAGTGTTAGCTATATTATTGGTATCTGTGAGTTTAAATATACCACCTAATCTGCCTTCTTTTTTTTTCCTCCTTTTGAATAAATTTGGTATTTTCTGTCATTCCACTTTCATGCATTTTAGTTTATTAGGTACACTTCTTTATTTGAGGGACTTGGTGCATGTAAGTTTTACTTTTGGTGGTGGCTTTATGGCATATCATATATAGTTTTACTTATCAGTATCTCCCTTCAAGTGACATGATCCTACTTCCCATACTGATGAGCATCTATCTTTGAGTATTAACACTTTCATAGGCTGCCTCTTAGCCTTTGTGATATTGTTGTTAAACCCCCTACTACATAGTCTGGCATGGTGGCACACACCTGTAATCCCACCATTCAGGAAGCCAAGCTGGAGTATTTTCATGAGTTTGAGGCCAGCTTGGGCTGCATAGTGAGTTCAGAACAAACCCAGACTAGAGAGGAAGACACTGTCTCAAAAAAAAAAAAAAAAAAAAAAACCACTGCTATGTATGTTACAAATCTGCGATCCCCAACCATTTTAACCATTCTCTCAAGGATGCAGGTAGGGGATGTGAGGGAGGTGTAGCTTGTTATGCAGTAGGTTGTTGGTGAATAGCTTCATAGGCATATAGCAGTAGGAGGAAAGTGGGGAGTAAAGCTCTACCTACTGTCAGATCAGTAGCAGGAGGAGTATACTGAGCCCTGGCTTTGTTGGCTGCTCCCCTCCTGCTTGCTGTCCCAAAGCCCATCCTTCCAAGATCACAAATCAGTATCCATCTGTGGCTTCTAGATTTGAAACCCCAGTAAGTCACAAACTATATTTTTATTTTACTTAAAATAGCATTTAGAGTCTCCTGACATTTATGACCTTAACTCTTGGGATTTATTATAAACTGAGGAAGCACTTCTTTTTGAGACAGGTTCTTGCTGTATAGTCCATGATTCTGAACTATGTAGACCAGGCTGGCCTTGAACTAATGGCAATCCTATTTCCGCCCCTCAAGTGCTGGGGCTCCAGCCATGTAGTTTTTATATGTTGCTGGGGAATCAAACCCAGTGCTTGGGTAAACACTCTATAATCACTTAACTTTGTCATGGACCCGAGAAAACACTTTTAGTTAATTCTGTATCAAAAGCTTTTTTTTTCTTCTTCTTCTTTTTGGTACGTGGTATCAAGTCCAGGGTCTTCACACTGAGCTGCATCCTCTGCCCATTCTTCTTTTGAATCAGGGTCTTGGTAAGTTGCCCAGGCTGGGCTCAAATTTGCAGTCCTTCTTCAGGCTCCCAGAGTGTTGGCGTTACATACCTGTGTCATAGGGATGATGACAGCCGGTTTTTTGAGCATCACTTGTTGAATAGTTTCCTTCCCTTCTCCCCTAAATCTGTTTGCCTTCTCTTTCATATATCATAGTGTTGGTCTTTTTATAAGATCTAATTCCCTGTTGCTTTGTAATAAACTTGTATATCTGATAGGATAGTGACTGTCTTAGCTATTTGGCCTTTTACTCCTCTGTATACATATATACATAAATTTATTTATTTATTTATTTATTATAGTACTGGGAATCAAGCCCAGGATACTTATGCCAACCTACATCAATGACCTATTTTTAATTTTGAAACGGTCTCATGAAGTTGCCTAAGCTGAGCTGGAACTTGGAATCCTTCTGCCTCAGCCTCAGCCTCAATGAGATTATAAGCCTAGGGATTTATTATAAACTAAGGAAGCATTTCTTGGCCTGTACCTCTGGGCCTGGCTTTGTATATAAATTTTAGAACTAACTTGTAAGTTTCTATTGAAAATCCTTATGTGTATTTGATTGGCAGTTATTTTAATCAGTTTTCCATCACTGGGACAAAGTATCCAACATTCACAACTTAAAGGAGGAGAGGCTGATCTGGCCCACATTTTCCAGGGTTTTCATCCAAAGTCAGCTGGCTCCTAGGCAGAAACAGCATGAAGGAAGGACCTGGCAGCGGACAGCTGCTTAGCCGGTGGCACCCAGAAAGCAGAGGAAAGAGAGAAGGCACCAGGGACAGGAATACCCGCTTCCAGGTCCCACCTCCAGTAACCCGCCCCTCCGATCAGGCTTCACCTCCAACACAGTGACGATGCAGGGACCATTTTAGATGTAAACCATAGCAACAGTTCATCAAATCGTTAAGTCTCTTCTTTAATGCCTTTAAATAAAATTTTGAAATTTTTAGGACATAGGACGTGCATATATCTTTTCTTAGATTTAGTCTTAGATATTTTATAATTGTGTCTGTTCCAAATGGTATACTGTTTTATGTTTTCTAATTATTTATTTCCCTTATACATAATACATTTTACTTTGTTTTATTTGTTACCCGTCAACTTTTTACACTTTTCTATTACTTTTATTGATTTATCTACTAATAACTTCATGTTTCCTCTTTGTAATATGCAATCACATTAAATATTTAGTTTTCTGTTTTCCAGTTGCATATCTTATTGCTCTTAGAAAGCATTCCAGTACAGTATTAAAATCTTTTTCCCCATTTTATTGATATGTATATATCCATTATATAATGTTTACATTGAACTTGTTTTGTACGCATATATATTGCATCAAAATCACAAACCCTTCCCTCCTCCTTTTTTGACCCTCTCCCACTCTCTCCCTCCCAACTAGCTCCCACAATCCCCCCATTGAATTCTATGAAATGACTGTATTCTGGGTTTCTTGTATTAGAGAAACCGTTCGATATTTTGCCTTATGCATCTGACTCACTTCACTGAGCAAGATGGTCTCAAGTTGCATCCATTTACCTACAAAGGCCTCAAAACTGTTTCTCTATAGATGAATAGTATACCACTGTGTACATATACCACAATTAAAGTCTTACAGTAAATTTTATTAATAATGTTTCTGGAATTTTTTATTATTATTCTTTGCTGCTGGGCTGAGGATTGAACCCAAGACCTCTGTGATTTTTCTTGTTGAAGACAGGGTTTTGCTAAGCTGCTCAGGCTGGGCTTGAACTTGTGCTTCTCCTGCCATAGCCTCCCACGCTGCTGGGATTACATTTGACATCGTGCCCAGCTCTAGTTTCTTTACACACTAATAGAGTGAATTACTAGTAAACTAGAGAGGACTTATAGTCTGGTTTTATGGGTAATATTTTAAACTATAATATTTTAGGCTAGAGCCTTTCATTTTCATTCTATTGTTTGGTTTTCAAATCAGGATTATGTTTGCATCATAGAATGAGTTGGGGGTAGCTCTTCAGTTTTCTATTCTTTGAGTTTGTGTAAGACTGGAAAAATCTCACTCTTGGACGTTTCTTAAAAGTCACTTTAAAAAGCTGATACAGGGTAACCCGACTGGAGACCTCCTTCCAGATGATGGGGTTTTTACAAGTCTTCTGACCTTTATTTCTATATAAAGACCTTTCTACACCTAGGGGGAAAAAACTACTGGTTTACATAGGTAGGCACGGTGGTACATGCTTGTAATTCCCTGGCTCTGGAAGCTGAAGCAAGAAGATCTCAAGTTTGAGCCCAGCCTGGGCAATTTAGGAAGGCCCTATCTTAAAAATAAAAAATAAGCCAGGCATGGTGGCACATGTCTGTAATCCCAGCATTTTGAGAGGCTGAGGCAAGAGAAGACTGCAAGTTTGAGCCCAGTAATATGGGCAGCTTAGTGTCTTAGTAAGACCTTATCTCAAAATTTAAAGAAAAAAAATCATTAGTGCAGATTTTAAAAAATCATAGTGCAGAGGTTCAGTGAAAAGGTTCTGAGTTCAGTTCCCAGTACCACAAAAGAAAGAAACATAAATAAGAATAAAAGCAGTCTAGGAATATAGCTTAGTGCAGAGACCTTGGGTTACCTCTCCTGATATATGTACACGCACACACGCACACACATATTAGGGCTGGAAGAGTAGCGCAGCTGTAGAACACTTGCCTAGCAAACATAAGGCCCTGAGTTTGATTCCTTAGCACTACAGAAGCCAGGTGTGGTGGCACATGCCTGTAGTACCAGAACTCAAGAGGCTGTGGCAGGAGGACTGCTTTGAGTTTTTGAGTCCAACCAGGCTACAGAGCAAGACCTGTCTCAAAAAGGGGGGAAGGGGGATTTTTCTGTCTTTGATATCTTCTAATTATGCATAGTTTTTTTCTGAGGTTACTAGATGTCAGTTTTTCCATATCTTATTTGATAATACCATACAGAGCCTTTCAATCTCCTCGGTTCATTTTTTTCTTAATTATACAAAGTCTGCTTCCATTATTTCCTCTTATATTTCCTTCTTTCTCCCCTGTGGTACCTATCAGCTTCTGTAATGCTGAACCTAATATGTGCACTTGGTTATTTCCTGTTATTTTAGTCTTATTACAGGTTTATCTATTACACTTTTTTTTAAATAAGGATTTGGGCCTTTTCTGTCAGTGATAAATGTCTGCCTGGCTGTTCACCTTTTAAGGTCCTTCTCTTGGTCCGATTTTTTGCACTGTGTATCAAAGCACACTTGACAATATATATTGTAGTCTGTGGTGCCAACTATGCCCTGACTTAAAGGAGGAGGAAAGCAGAAAGCCCCGAGACTTCTACCAAAGCCACTTGTTGCCCACCATACACCTCTTAACCCCAGCTTGCCCACTAATGCCTGGAACGCAGCCTGTCCCTAATGTCCCCTGGTGCCACCTCCCCCCCATCCTAGAAGGCAAAGCCCCTATTCAGCACAGTCAGCAGTGCCTGCCAGCAGAAGCAGGACAGGTGGAGAAGCAGAGTCTTCCTCGGCCTTCTTTATCCCTGCTCTATGGTGTCCCCTTCACCCATCACCCTGCCCTGGACACATATCCAGCCTAACTAACTTTCAGTTCTCCTGGGGCTGATCACATGCAGAGTTATCCCACGCTTCTTTCTGGGGTTTCTGCAGTAGGCAGACAGGGTTTTCTTTCAGGCTAGGAAGGTCCCCATTGATTTGCATCTCCTCATTGACACTTTCACGCAATTGTAACTCTATGCCTACAGGGTCTGCGGAAGAGAGAGTTGCTAAAGGAGCTGCTTCCAGTCATCGGGCAAAACCTCCGTTTCCAGCGCCTCTTCACAGAGTGTCAGGAACAGCTCGACATCCTAAGGGACAAGTAGCCTGTCTTGGCTTGACCCAGCTGCAGCAAGGGCAGGACCATGCTCTCACCACTGGCAATGCCCAGAGCCACCTGTCACCTGCCCAGGCTATAGAGGAAGGAGAAAACACTGGTAGACGATGTGCTATCCTATACCAGCACTGGTCCAGCTCCCTGGGCAGTTTTGTCCTGTATCCTGGGCCTGACATTGCCTTGGAAGAGAGCAGCTCATCCCTCCCTCCAGGCCCCCTGTGCAGAGGTTGGGCTGGGGAGCTGCCCAGTTGCACTGGAGCCAGTGAGGTGCTCCCGGGCCTGCCATTTTCAGCACGGCACCGAGGTGGACATTAGCCCCTGCCACTGCAGGCACCTTGCTTCAGCTATGATGAATGAGCCATTCGTGAGAGCGAAAATCCAGAAACATTAGGTATTATGCAGTCAGTAGACTGACCTGAGACCTACATAAAAGGAAAGCTGTTCCAACACATGGACTATTTTTATACTAGAATTTGCTAACTTGTATATGGAATTTTTCTTTTGGCCCATAATCAGGATTTCCCTATAAGTTACTTGGACATTGGTCACTTGTAGGAAATTTAAACTCTATAACAGCTACACTGAAAAATAATTGTACTGAAATTAACTTGTGTATCTTCACTTGGTTTAATTTTTAAATGTTTGTAAAAAGAGACATTCGGGGGGGGGGAGATGGGGCAAAGGGGAGGGTGACTTCTTTTTTAAGTGTAAAATAAATGAACATGCATTGAATACCAAATCATCCTGGCTTCCCTGCCTTGTCCTTCCAACATACAGTGTGTTGCCACCACTGTGGATTCTCTATCAAAATAGACAGGAACAGAACACTGGAAACTAACAGGTTTTTTTGTTGTCATCTAATCAGGTCATGCAGCACCTCTGGCCTGTCTGGGGCTAGCAGGCAAGCCAGCTTGCACATGTCATCTTCCAAGGCCTCTTGGTCCTCAGTACTAGCCTGGCTGCATCCTGTGTTCCAATCATACTGGGTAATTCTTGGACAGTTTCATGAAACAGGTAAGAAAAGACTTGAGTGTACTAACAAATTATCAAGAAGCCAGAATTTTCTTAGAAAGTAGGCAGGAGGCAGGATGATGATCCACAGACAATGGTTAGAATCAGAACCTTTAATCACAGAAGAAACAAGAAGTACAAAGACTGGCTGGGGACTTCCATTTCCAGCCAACCTGGAATAACAGGGACCAAATTTAATCTACTGCCTGAAACAACTGATGAACTAGACAAATCAGAAAAAGAGATTGAGCATTGGGAGTGTATTATGCTAGAGCACTTGCCTGGTATGTGCTGGGTTTGAGACTGAGAATGGGGGGGAAAAAGAGGTAAGCCTCATTTCAACCAGCTCATTACCTCAAGTTTCCAGGAGATAGCAGAGAGGTGCAGCCCGGCAGACTACTTGAGGAAATGGAGCTGAGGAGGTGGAAAGACCAAAGCAGCTCAGGTTCACTGGACAGAATACCAGAGGAGAGAGAGAACCTGGATACTTGCAAAGGAGGCCTCTAAAGCTTTCACCCGAGTACTAACCAGTGTGTGCATGTGAGGAAACTGCTAAGGCCAGGCAAGGGACCAGCTAGGAATAATGCCTGTTCCTAGTAACCAGGCTAATAAAACCTCAGAACTCACAGGCTTGGAGTAGACTACAGAGGAAGCTTTGGTGCAGAACTGGAGAATAATTAGACATAACATGCGCCAAGATCCTTCTAACAAAAAATGAAAGCAAGACCTGAAAACATCTGATTAACATTGCCAAAGTTAAAGATTTTTAAGAGTATAAAAATGTGCAAGATCCAAGAAAGTAAACTGTCCAGCATTCAAAGCAGCAGATTGAAAATGAGGAGTACGATTTCAATTCAAACTGACCCAGAATGTAGATAGACCCTAGAATTGGCAAAAAAAATAAATAAACATTAAAAGTTTTTATTTTTAAGAAATAATTGACAAAATCTTGCCCTACCTCTTCCAGCTGTTTCTCATGCATTGCAACTAATTCCTCTGCTTTCCCTCCCCTGCTCCTGATGGCCACACCCATGATAGCCAACTCTCCTGCATTGGCCATTGGTGCCTCCCACCTTTCTCCTGAGTCCCAGACCCTTTCCTGCTGCCTCTGCCCACTGTTAATTTCTAGGCAGACCCCTGGCTTAGCCTGTATCCTCCTGTGCCGAGACTGCCTACACCTCTCCTCATTTCGGACCTAATCTAGCTGGGTATCTGCCAATTTCAAGTTTCATATCACACGTGAGGAGTCACAGACCTTTACAGAGTAGTTTGAGGTAATGGGAAGTTGTCTTTTCAAGAGGAAGAACAAAGCCCGTTGTGGTGGTTAGGATCTGAAGTGTCCCCCAAAAGCCCCATGTTCCTATGGATAGTGTGTAGGGTTCGGAGGTGGGACCTGGCTGGAAGGGGTGGAGGCATGAACTTGACCTGGAGAGATGTATGCTAGTCCACCCTCCTTTCCCAGTCTCCGTTCCACCATGCTGTAAGGATCTCTGTTTCAGGAACTCCAGTTTGAGCTCTAGCTGCAGCCTCACCATGTGATTCCACCATTTTCCAGCCACCCACCTATAAATAGACTGAGATCTTCTGAAACTGTAAAATTCAAAAAACCTTTCCTCCCTATGTTATAGATACTGGGTATTGAGTCACAGCAGCAACAAAGTAACTAAGAAATTGGTACCAGAAATGGGGTCATTGCTGTGCTTTACCTGACTGTGTGGCATGGAATCCTTTCGAACCAGTTTGCGGGAAAAATTGGAAAGGTTTGAGGATGCCAGCTAGAACAGCCTTGGAGTGCTCTGAGTCGAGCTCAATGGGAGATTGTGGTCAGAGATCAGAAGACCAGCATGCTGATGAAAGTATGGATTGGAAAGGCCAGGCTCAAGAAGTATCAGATGGGAAGGAGTGTGCCCCTGGGAGAGCAATATGTGACGTTGTAAAAGGAGAAGCCAAAGGTAAAGTGGAGAACCCAGGAATTTGGAGAAGCCACATGGATCATGGGCTGAGAAAAGCTGCCAGCAGTGAGTGGACAGAGAAGGTGGAGTTTACACCCAGTAGCCATGCTGGGGGGCAGGGCCACGCAAGACCTGTAGAGTTCATATCTTGCGACAGTTTGTGCCAGGTTCTGAACTTGGGACCATAAGAATTAATCTTTGCCCTACTGGGTTTAGGAATTGGTTTTGTCCTATTGCCTTTTATCCTCCTGTTCCTCCCTTTTAGAATGGGAATGTTTACCCTGTGCCATTTTATGTTGGAAGTGCTTAACTCTTTGGTTTTAACAGGAGGTCACAGCTGAGTTTGTCTTGCACCTCAGAGAAGACTTTCGACTCAGACTTCTTAGCAGTGCTAAAACTGTTGAGACAATGGCAACTCTTGGAGGACTAAATGACTTTTGCTTAAGGGAATAAACATGACATGAGTCTTTCGGGGGCCCGGGATAGAATGTGATGGTTTGGATCTGGAGTGTCCCTCAAAAGCCTCCTGTTCCTACGGATACTGTGTAGGGTTGGAAGATGAGACCTGGCTGGAGGCATGGACTTGACCTGGAGGGATGTGTGTGCTATTCCATCCTCCTTCCCCAGGCTCTATTCCACCATGTTGTAAGTCTCTGTCCCAGGAACTCCAGTTCAAGCTCTCGCTACAGCCCCACCATGTGATTCCACCATTTTCCAGCCACCCATCCATGAACAGACTGAGATCTTCTGAAACTGTAAGTTACGATAAATCTTTCCTCCCTAAGTTGTGGATGTCAGATATTGAGTCACAGCGATGAGAAAGTAACTTAAGACACTGGTCATCACTCCCCATATTAAATCTGTTATCTCTGTCCTCTCACATAACTGACAAATGCTTCCTCCAGGTTTTCCTTTATCTTTAAATTGTATTTGTGTATTGACTTAGGTTTCTAATTTTTGTCAAACTTAATGTTGGGGCTTTTTTACTGCCTATTTTTATTTTAAACTTAGAACTTTTTGCCAAAGATACATGGATGCCAAACAGAAAAACATATGAAAAAAATGTTCAACATAATTGTCACTCAGAAAATGCAAATTTAAACAGAGTCCCGTAGCACAAACCTATTAGAATGGTTGGCATTTTAAACAATGAGGGAAAGCAGTATTGAGTATTAGGACGCAAGGGCAACTGGAACTTTCTTTCTTGATAATAGATAAAGATACACTGAACATATAACCCAGGTTTTCTATTTTTAGGTTTATTGTTTTATTTTCAAGATGAATACATTTTCACCATCCCAAGGATTCCTTTTATCTATTTGTTATCTATTTGTTATCCTTTTACCTATTTGTTTATTGATATTTGGAACTAAGGATCAAACCTAGAAAGATCCCACTGAGTGTCTTCCCCAGTCCATTTTTGATTTTGAGACAAGGTTTAGCTAATTTGCCTAGGCTGGGTTCATACTTGAATCCTCCTGCTTAGTGTCCTAAATACTGGCATCACAGGTTTGTGCCCCCAAGCCCAGCAATGTCTAACTTTTTTAGAAAGATACTATGACCATTGGCAGGATTATGTCAAATTGATGAGAGCAGGAAACACCTAGGGCAGAGCTTTTCAGGTGAATGCAGTTGACTTGAGGACCAGCAAATAAGAGAAACACCCATCTTTGGTATGGTGGCCCAACTGGCTGTTTGAACTTAATAAGAATGAAGGAAAACAAAAGATCATTACAGCTTCTCCTCGGGAGCACAGGCCTTCTCCACAGTTTCCAGACATTAACTTGCTCATGTCTTTACATTCTCAATCTCCACCATAGATAGGCTCTGTCTGCAGCGGATACAACAGATTTCCTGAGGTCTTTCACGTTGTGCAACCACCGGACCCCCCAGTTCTCACGCTTGCATGCGGTCATTCTGGACTATCCCTCTCTTCAGACTTTTAAGTCCTCCAAATAAATCCCCTTTACTTCTATAAATTCTGTTAATTCTGCCTCTGTGAGAGGCAGAGAGTCCTAACCAATATAGATTTCCAGGAAAGCTATAGCTGTATCAAATGGAAATTCCTACTCTGTTTTTTTTAAATTGTTTTAAGACAATTTGTTAGAACAAAGCCAGTGAGATGTCACGTTGGTAGAAAGGAACATGGGGTGAAGGACCAAAGACAAGCGCCACAGTGTTTAAATTTTATGACATTATAATCGGGGTTGCCTTATCTGGTGATAATTTCTAAATGTGGTACTCTGTCTGCATTTTCAGAAAGCACAGTTTAACAATCAAATAAGGTACTACAGAAAGGTTTATAAAAATGAAGTGGTGAGTAATCCTTGAAAACCTTGATCCATTCTAAAAGATCAACAATTTTTAAAATCAAAAGATAATTAAGTGCCTCCTCAGGTCCACAAGAACTGCTTGCTGTCATTTGTATCTTTTTTTTTTTTTTTTTTTTTTTTTTTGAGACAGGGTCTCACTCTGTAGTCCAGGCTGGTTCTGAGCTCACTGAGTAGACCATGCTTGGTTGCTTCAAACTCAAAGTAATCCTCTGGCCTCAGCCTCCCAAGTGCTAGGATTACAGGCATGTGCCATCACGCCCAGCTTGGCATTTATATTTTAAATGCCTAGAATAAAATGGGCCTAATTTTCAAAAGTAATTAATAACAGCTTGTACCAGTGCTTGATACATTTGTTTTAGCACCAGGTAAATTAAGAAATCTATCCCAAGAAAGATACAGTAGGGTTTTTCCTCCACTTCTCCTGTTGCCCCTCTTTTACTAGTCCACAATACATTAGCATGCTCCTTTTTTGCCCTAGTAAGGAAGCTAAAATGATTAGGGTTTAAAATAGCTGCTCAGATGAGACCAGCACAGTTCTTTTTCCTTAACATAGGACGACAGTGACAATTATGAGGTATCAGTTTCTTTGAATAGGAGTAAATGTCTCCTTTAGGAAACTCGCTTGCTTGCTTGGACCTTTTTACCTATCATCTCCAATTTTATTTAACTTATTTACTATTTATGGCTGTCTACGTCAAGGGAATATTTCCCAGGCATTCCTGGTCTATTTTTGTTTCCTTAATAATAAAGTTCCATGGGTTTTCTCTTGTTCTTTTTTTTTCTTTTTGCTGTAACTTGTATATCAAGACAAATTGGATCAAAAGGAAAAACTGACAAGTAGATCCTGAGACATTTTTCTTAATTTTAATAATGTGAAAACCTTAGTCTATTATCATTTTCCATTGAAGACTAATTCAATGTTGGTGCTAATCTAAGAACTTAAAATATTTCTGACACATATCTGTCTGCACATATGAATTCTCAAAAGAAAATAAGTTGCATTTCCTTATGTGCTAATGATGCATTTTATACACAAATTGATAATTCTGAGCAAACCAAAGTGTAACTAATGACTATGTTTCTTAGTGTAAAGGCAGCATCTTAGTGTAAAATTAACATCTTGTAACATCTCTAAATCCATTTGCCCTTATTTTGGAATTCTATGTCATGACACTCTTATAGATAAAGTGTCTCACAAAAACATGTTCTACAAATAAACGGTGTTATTTTTGGCACAATTATGCAAAAGGCCTCTGATGAGATTTTTCTCTTCAAATGACATGTACTTTTTAAACTTTTCCAGAAAAGCATTAAAATTTTATTAAACAATGATCAAAAAGCTAAGATTACTTTCTATTGCTACTTTTAAGTTTGCTCTAACATTTTTCAAAAAGTTTCAATATATCTCAGATTTGTCAGTTCCACACCTGTAGAAGATAGCTGGATAGCACCTACCAGAAGATTTCAAAGTATCAGTCTTAGTATCTGACTCATTTGGCACATCCTTAGTAATATTCAGAATAAAATCAGTTGAAATAAAACATAATTTTCAAGGAATCCATACATGCTTGGTTCTTAGGAAAAGGAGCTGCTAAATGCAAAGACAAGGAGTTTCCATTTATTTTACCTGCCTTCCTCCTCACGGAGTAACTGAGGCTTTCTGGCTGGTTTGTGGAACTTTTGTTTGTAGGAAAGCATATGGCCAACTCTTGTTGGTTTCTGTTCCAGAGAATGTTGAGAATGTTTCCAACACTCTCTTTCTGGTAATATTCCAGGACTGGCTCTGTTTGGGCTTCATAAGTCTTCAATCTCTTGACCATTGTCTCTGGTTTATCAGCCTCACATTGAGTCAGAGGCTCTCCTGTCAGATCTTCAATGACTACAATTTTGGGAGGGTTGGATTCCATGTTGTAGACTCTGCCAGGGGCTGAATCCACCGAGCCGTGGGGCGCTGCTTAGTAAACTCAAAAGGCACATTCATGTTAATCACTGTGTCTGTCTGATAAGATCTCTCAAGGGCTTTTGCCTGGGGAAGTATCCTTGGAAAACCATCCAACTGCCAGCTATATTGGGTGAGATTTTTCAGTTCATTCAGTTCATGAGCTTCCCTTGGTCAATGAAAGTCTCTGCTCGCCCCTTGGCGCACCTCTGGTTTGTCAATTCCACCACCTCTCACCCCAACTTTTTTCCTCTGTTTTTTCAAGAAACTTCATGCAGATTTTCATGATGGTTGTGCTAGTTTAAAGTCTCATCAACAATGTAAAAGGACTCATTTTCTCCACAACTTCACCAGCATTCACTTGTTATTTTATGAGCTCTTTTAATAGCCATTCTTACTAGATAAAAATGGAATCTTGGAATCTCAGAGTTGTTTTGATTTGCATTTCTCTAATGTTTAGATGCTGAACATTTTGCCATGTATTTATTGACCATTTTTACATCTTTTAAGAAATGTTGGGCTGGAGGAATAGCTCAACAGTTACAGTGCTTAAACAAGCTCAAGGCTCTGAATTCAATACCCCAGCACCACATAAAGCTGGGCATCGTGGTCCACACCTGTAATCCCAGCACTTGGGAGGCTGAGGCAGGAGGATTGTCATGAATTTGAGGCCAGCTTGGGCTCCATAGTGAGTTCAGGACCAGCCTGGACTGCAGACCCTGTCTCAAAAAAAAAAAAAAAAAAAAGCCTAATCATTTCATTGGCCCATTTTTTATTGTGTCTTTTATTTTGGGAAATCCATTTTTTCTTTGCTTTCATATATTTTTAGATATTAGTTCTTTGTACAAGGATTAGTTGGCAAAAATTTTTTCCAAGTCTTCAGTTTTTACGTCACTGAGTTTTTTCCTGTGCTGGACAGAAGTTTTTTATCTGATGATGTAATCCCATTTGGTGATTCTTGGTGCTGTCTCTTGTGTGACTGGTGTTTTGTTGATAAAGTCTTTGCCTATACTTTCACCTTCATAGGTTTTTGCCTATATTGTATTCTAGTGAGGTCAGTGCTTCTGTTTTAATATCTACATCTTTGATCTTTGATCCATTTTGAATTTATTTTAATGCAGAATGAAAGATATGGCTCCAGACTCATTCTTCTGCATGAAGTAACCAGTCTCCTAACACCATTCTTTTTAAAAGAAATTTTTTTTTCTCTAGTGTATATTTTTGCCCTTTGAAGATCAGAGGCTGAAGGTGCCTGGGATTGTCCTGCATCCTCAGTTCTGTTCCACTGGTCCATCTGTCTGGTTTTGTGCCAATATCATGTGGTTTTGATTACTGTTGTGTTGTGCTGTGACTTGGTATGCAGGATTGTAATGCCTGCTGCTTTGCTCTTGTTGCTTAGGATTGATTTGGCTACTTTGGGCCTCTTCTGATTCTTACAAAATTTAGACTTGTTTCTTCTAGTTCTATGAAGAATGCTGATGATATTTCAACTATTCTGATTTTGTATCCTGTCACTTTGCTGAATTCATTAGTAGTAAGAATCTTCTAGTGGAATTTCAGGTCGTGTATGTAAAGGATCATGTTATCTGCAAATGACATCCCCTTTATTTCCTACTCTTGCCTGATCTAGCCAAAGATTCCTGTACTATGTGGAACAGGGTTGGTGAGAGTGGGCTTCCTCATCATCCTCCTGATTTTAGAGAAAATACTTACAGTTTTTCCAATTAAGTGTGATGTGGATGGTGGTTTGTCATAAATGTCTTTTGTCTGTTTGAGGTAAGGTCCTTCTATACCTGTTTTTATCAGGGTTTTATCATGAATGGATGTTGAATTTTGTCAAAGGCTTTTACTGTGCCCATTGAGTTGTTCATGTAGCCGTTGTCCTTGTGATATATTATGTTTATTGATTTATGTATGTTGAAACATCCTTGCATGCCTGGGACAAAGCTAGCTTGGTCATGGTGAATGATCTCTTTAATAGTTTGAGGCATTTGTTTGCAAGCATTTTATTGAGGATTTTTGCATCTGTTTATTAAAGAAATTGGCCTTTTTTCTTTTCTCGTCAAGTCTTTGTCTGATTTTAGTATCAAGAAGATGCTAGCCTCCAAGAATGAGTTTGGCAGTGTTTCTTTCCTTTCAATTTCATGAAAAAGTTTGAGTATTTGATAATCTCTTTAGTTCTTACAAAATTCTATGATGAATCCTTTGGGCACTCGATTTTTCTTCATTCTTAGGGTTTAACTGCCTCTATCTCATTACTGGTTGTTTATTAAGGAATTTTTCTTTTATACTAGAGATCAAGCTCAGGGCCTTCATACTAAACTACATGCCCACACCATTATTATTTTAAAATTTGAGACAGAGTCTTGCTAAATCACTAAGTTACTCAGGGTGGTCTGAACTTGAAATTTTCCTGCCTTAATCTCTCAGAGTGCTGGAATTCTAGGCTTGCACCACTGGGCCCAGCTATCAAATTGTTTTGAAGTCTTGTCAAGGTTAATTTCACTGTTAGACCACACATGCAGCAGCAGCCACTTGGGAGGCTGACGTAGGAGGAACACCTGAGCTCATGAGTTCAAGAACAGCTTAGGCAACACAGTAAGTTTCTGCTTAAAGAAAAAAAAAAAAACTTTGTCAAAAATTAGTTGAAGCTGGGTCCACTGACCCATGTATGCTATAATCTCAACACTCTCGGAGGCTGAGGCAGGAAGACTCCAAGTTTAAGCCCAGCCTGGACAACTCAGCAGCTTACCAAGATCCTATCTCAAAATCAAATATAAAAATGGGCTGGAAATGTAGCTCAGTGTAGGCCAGCACTGCAAATTAATTATTTAATTAAAAATTTTAAACCATGTTTTATCTTCAACTAGATTATATTAGAATATACTAATTAATTTTTGAATGTTGAACAAGTCTTCTATATCAGGGATAAATACTACACAGCTATGGTAAATATTATCTGTATACATTACTGACTCAATTTGCTAATAAATCATTGAAGATTTTTTGCATCTATGTGTTAATCTGAATGAGACCAATGACTCAATTTGTCCAGGTTGAAGCAAGCTTTATTGTATGCTGGACAGCAGCTGTTTTGCTCAACTGCGGCGCTTAGGAGAGCAACCCTCTCCCATTTACAGTGTAAGGCTTACAAAGGCAAAAACCACGTCCCATTGCTTAGGTAAACGGTTACAGCCCTGTAATCAAACAGCATAGAGCTAATAAGCAATCTATAGAAGTGGAACCAAGCTGTTAACAAGCAGTTACAAACCAGCAGTCACAAGATATATTTTTTAAAAATTACAGGGGATAGCTTAACATTAAGTTTCTACTGATTATAAAATATAAGGAGCCATAGCTTCTTTGCCCTCATAGGTGGAGGGGAGGGGGTTGCCACAGATGCATACCTCAGTATATGTCTGAAAGCTGCTTCCAGTGTTAAAATAAACAAACTGCTCTACAGTACATTAATGAAACCCCCGTTTCCTGATATAATGATTTGTACTTTACACTCTACTCCACTATGTAACATGTGTCGTAGCAATCAGTGTGAGGGGCCACAGTGGCCTGTTAGCTGATATGGATTCACATATGCTACTGAAAGATACTGGTCTCAAGTTTCCATTTCTTGTAATGTCTTTTTTCTGGTCTTGGCATTAAGGTTGTCCTAGCCTCATTTTATATATATTCATTTTTTGAAACAGGATCTCTCTATAGCCCAGATTGGTCCTGAACTCACTGGTGTAGCCCAGACTGGCCTTGGACTCAGAACAAAGGACCTGCCTCAGCCTCCCCGAGTGCTGGGATTATAGGTGTGAACGATCACGCCCACCTTTAATGTTCACCCTGTACCATTCTATGTTGGAATTATTTGATTTTGGACTTGGGATTTCTTTAACAGTACTAAAACTCTTAAGACTTTGACAACTCTTTAAAAGAGACTAAATCCCTTTTGCTTAAGGGAGTAGACCTGATTCTTTGGAGGACCAGGCAAAATGTTGTGATTTAGATCTGGAGTGTCCCCCAAAAGCTTCATGTCCCATATGGACACTGTGTACTGTTGGGGCCTGGCTAGAAGGGGCTGATGCTTGGGGTTTGACTGAAGCGAGTATATGCTGGCTCTGCCCTTCCTCCCAGGCTTTCCTATTCTGCCATGCTGCATGAGGATCTCTGCCTTTGGAGCTGCAGCTCTGGCTCTGGCTCTGGTTCCAGCTGCTGCCCAACCATGGGATTCTACCATTTCCCAGCTGCTCCCCACACCCCCGCCCCCGGCAGTGAATGGACTAAGACCTTCTAAACTGTGAGCTAAAATAAACCTTTCCTTCGTTAAGTTGTGGATGTTAGGTATTGAGTCCCAGCAACAAAAAAGTAAGACAAGATGATATCAATAAGTGCAGCAAAACACATTTGACAAATCTAATAAAATTTTGGGTAGAGAGGATGCTGGAGATTGAGCTCAGAACCTTCATATGGAGCTACATTTCCTGCGTATTTTCATTTTTGTTTTGAGACAGAGTTTTGCCAAATTGCCCAAGTTACGGAGACAGGGCTCAAAGTTGGCAATTCTGCTTCTCCAGTCTCCCAGTCCTGGGATCATAATAGGCTTATATCACCAGGCCTGGTTTCTAATACTCATTTATTTACAAAAGAAAAGAAAAGAAAAGAAACTGTCAGCAAACTAGGGATGGTAAGGACATCCCTCAACTGGTAAAGACCATCTAAAATAATTCTACAGCTAACATCATACCCAAGGGTGAGTAGTTACATGTTTTTCTTCTATATAAGGAATGAGAGTCTTGACAGCTCCGGTGTTACTAAAAGGTCTGAAGAAGCCCAAGTCCTGTCAATTACACTTATTTGACATATCCTAGAAATCTTAGCTCAAATGGTAAGAAAAAATGAGGACAGAAAAGATGTCAAATCAGGAAGGAGGAAATAAAACAGTCTTTGTCTCCAGATGACATAAATGCCTATATGCAAAATCAGAAACAATCCACAAAACCTCTTGAAACAAATTCAAAAAGCCTATGTATGAATGTTCACAGAAATTTTATTAAGAATTGCAAAGCCCAGAAGCAATATAGATATTCTTCCATGGCTTATACTTTCATACATGAGAATATGAGTCAATGATTAAAAAAAATTAACTATTGGGTTGGGGGTGTAGCTCAGCAGTTAAAGTCCTTGCCTAGCATGCTCAAGACCCTGGGTTCAATTCCCTAACAGCACATAAAAATTAGCCAGATGTGGCCGAGGCCAAGTTTAGGACCAGCCAGGACCACAGAACAAGACTCTGACTCAAAAAGAAAAGAAAAAAAAGAAAAGAAAAAGAAAAGAACCAGTGAGCCATGAAAAGGCATGCTGAAAATGTAAATGAATATTACTAAGTGAATGATGACAATTTAAAAAGAATATATAATTTCTACAAATTTATTAATCAAAATTATTTCCATCACTTCCTCACAATTTCTAGTTTTCATTTTGTGAACTTTCTTTTTAGTGCTATGAATCAAATTCAAGGCTAGCATAGGTTAGGCAAGTGCTCTACTGCTGAGCTACACTCATAGCCCTGCCATACAGCTTCCCAAAATGACTGGAGATTTTAAATATTATGTGATCTGCAACTATAGAAACAGTGTTAGCTACGCATGATGGCGCATATGTGTAATCCTAGCACTCTGGGAGGCTGAAGCAGAAGGATTCCAAGTTCCATCATGGCCTGCTGCAATTTAGTGACTTAGCAAGACCCCTGTCTTAAAAGAAAATAAGAGTGGATGTAGTTTAGTGTGAAGGCCTTATTTTTTATATTTTTTATTATTTTTTCCCCTTTTATTGATATATATGTGTGTGTGTGTGTGTGTGTGTGTGTGTGTGTGTGCGCAAAATTTAAGGTTTACAGTGGAGTTGAGCATTTTGTGCACATACGCATCCTGCCAAGGACACAAGGGTTTTCCCACTCTCTTTCTGTCCCTCCCCCACCTTCCTGTCCCTCCCTTCTTCCCCACCCTACCCCCCTATTTCACTTTGTTTTTTGCTTTAAGTTCATAATAGTTGTGATCTGGGACTTCTGTATCAGAGAGACCATTCGATGTTTCACCTTCTGCTTCTGACTCACTTCACTAAGCGTGACATTCTCAATCTTCTTCCATTTGCCCACAAAGGCCTCCACGCTGTTGGACTTTATTGATATACAGTATTCCATTGTGTACAAATACCACAGTTTGAGTAGCCACTGGTCTGTTGATGGGTATTTTGGTGCCTTCC
This sequence comes from Ctenodactylus gundi, assembly GCA_004027205.1. Classification (NCBI taxonomy): domain Eukaryota; kingdom Metazoa; phylum Chordata; class Mammalia; order Rodentia; family Ctenodactylidae; genus Ctenodactylus; species Ctenodactylus gundi. Next base: position 130,084 of record PVKB01002591.1, on the reverse strand, counting down.
ACATTTTAGCTATTGTTAGTTGTGCTGCTATGAACATAGGTACACATATATCTCTGCTGTGTGCTGTTTTGGCCTCCTTTGGATATATTCCCAGGCATTGTGTTGCCGGATCACAGGGGATATTTATTTCCAGTCTTTTGAGAGCTCTCCATACTGCTTTCCAGAGTGGTTGTACGAGTTTACATTCCCACCAGCAGTGCAGGAGGGTTCCTTTCTCCCCACAGCCACGCCAGCACTGATTGCTATTTGACTTGTTGATATAGGCCATTCTCTCTGGAGTGAGAGGGTATCTTAGCGTTGTTTTAATTTGCATCTCTCTTATGGCTAGAGATGTTGAACATCTTTTCATGTATCTATTTGAAGGCCTTATTTTTAATCCCCAGTATGAGAGAGAGAGAGAGAAATATTTTTCTTTTTCATCTTTATACCTGTTAGTCAGCTTCCCACTACTGTAATAAAATCCCAGAGGCAATCAAATTACTTTATTTTTTTAAAAATCTTATTTTGGCTCACAGTTCATGTGAGATTTTAGTTCATGGCCATTTGGCCACTGTTATGGTTTGGATCTGGAATGTCCCCCCAAAACTTCATGTATCTGGATATTGTGAAGCGTCTATGGAGCTGCACGGAGGTGGGCCTAGTCAGGAAGGGTGGGTTATAGGCATGTTGTGAATGACTGAGCATGTGCCCTACAGGGGGCTAACCATTAGATATATTAACCTGGAGTGGGTGAAACAGTGAAGCTGGAAGGGGCAGATCACTAGAATACAACCTGGAAGGATATGCTAGTTCTGCCTTCCTGGATCACTTGGCTTCCTGTCTGCCATGCCACGAACACGTCTCCTGCTACACGTCTGCCATGTGCTTCCACCACTGCCACACTGGAACCTTCTGAAACTGTGAGCTAAAATAAATTTCCTTCCTCAAGTTTTGGATGTCAGATATTCTGTCCCACCACCAAGAAGTAACTAAGACAACCCTGTTGCTTGGGGACTGTGGCAAGACAGTATATTGTGGTAGGGAACACACAGTGAAGTAGAGCTGATCACCTCATGGTGGGAGAGGAGACAGAGACAGAGAGATTCAGAGTCCCAATATCCCATTAGATGGCATGCCCCTAATGACCTAACTTCCAGTATGACCCACTCCCTAAAGACTTTTCTACCCACCAGTAGCTCCACAGGCTGGGAACCATTAACTCAGAGACCATTGGGGGACATTCAAAATTCAAACTAGAGCAGACAATTAGGGTATATGAGAACTGTCTATACTATCTGCTCAAATATGTATATACACAAATATATATATATATTACAGTGCTGGGGATTAACCCCAGATGAGCTCTACCACTGAGCTATAACTCCACCCCACCCCACCTATCCACCCACTCTGTATTCCAGGCTAGTCATGAAATCACTATGTAGCACAGGCTAGACTCAAATGTGCTACTTGAAGATACCTAAATTAATGTTTCTGGGCCATTGGTCATACTTACTTGGCTCTAGAGTAAACTAACTTTTTTTTTTTTTGAGACAGGGTCTTACTCTGTAGTACAGTCTGGTCCTAACCTCAAGGCCAAGGCAGTCTTCCTACTTCAGTCTTCTGAGTGCTAGTGTTACAAGTGTGGGCACCACGCTCAGCTGGGGAATTGAGCCTAGGTTCTTGTATTCACCAGACAAGTGCTCTAACCACTGAACTGTGCCTCCAGCCCTGCTCTATTTTTTACTTGATTTCTAGCTACCGATGGTCAAGTTATCCTGCAAATAACTGCACCATCACTGTGTTATTCACAGTGGACGATTCATGTCTTAAAACTGCAGTGAGCAACACAGGAAGCAATGAAAAGGTATATCCATTACACCATGAGAGTGTCTGTGCTAAATGCCAAAGGCTTCCCTTTCCACAAGTCATCTGCATGCAAAGCACATTTTCAAATGCTGTCTCATGGAAAATAACAGGGCCCTAGGCATAGTGGGTGCAGGGCAGAGGTTTGAAGGCTCCGGTTTCTCCCTACTATTAGGCAGTCACAGCCAAACTGTGTGGTCCTCACTGGCCATCCCTTAGTCAGCTGTGCTAGCTGTGATCTTTGCCTTTGCATTGATAATCTGACACAGTGTTTTCTAGGAACCAGTTTGAGCCTCAGGAGGCGGGCTTGACCAAGTTTGCAAAGAAACACACCAGCAACACATATTTCCAAGACTCCTTTCCATGTTTTTGTAAGATCGCGCCTGAATAAACAGTGGCCCTGTCCCAGCTAATTGGGAGGCTGAGGCAGGAAGATGGAAAGTCTAAGTTCAGTCTGGGCAATTCAGCGAGATCCTGTCTTAAAAACAAAAGGGATGGGTCTCAGCATTTGGGAGGCTGAGGCAGAAGGATTGCCATGAGTCCAAGGCCAGCCTGGGCTACATAGTGAGTTTGGAACCAGCCTGGGATACAAAACTCAAATAAATAAATAAATAAATAAATAAATATGAACTAAAATATAATAATGAAAGAAAGAGGGAGGGAGGGAGGAATGGGATATAGTTGTAATAAAGCTCCCTTGGATTCCATCCCAAGAAAAAAACAAAACAAAAAACAAGACAAGGGGCTGGTGCTGTAGGTCAGTAAAGTATCGGCCTACCATATGAAGTCCTTAGGTTTGATTCCCAGCATCATGCTATTCACTAGAAGAACGGGGAGCTCACGCCTGTCACCCCAGCAATCCAGTCGACGCAGGAGGATTGCCATGAGTTTGAGGCCAGCCTGGGATACAAGAGTTCAGGAGCAGCCTGGGCTAGAGTTGTTGTTTAGCGGTAAATAAAGAGTCCCCCGCCCCCGAATGCACAGGTCTAGAGTTCGATAGGTAACCATCACCTCTGCTCCCTCTCTAGTGGTAGAAAGCTCTGGGCAGAAGCAGCCCGGTAACTTCATTTATTGGCGGAAAGCATCCTCTCGGGGAAGTTGCCGAAGCCATCGCGCGCTGTCCCAAGCATGGCCCAGGGCAGCCGGGAGCCGGGTGCGCACTCCCGAGCACACCGCGGCGCCGCCCACCTTCCACGCGCAACCCGGCCCAGCCCCGCGCCCCGCTGTCCCGGGCAGCCTAGTGGGACCCCGTCCCGGGGCCGCGCACCCCGGCCGGCACACCGCTGCAGGCAACTCCAGACGCCCTTCCTGCCTGCGCACACCTGTCCAAAGGCCCGCCCGCGGTTCTGCGGTCGCGCTGTCGCTCGGGGGCGCCGGCGGCGTGGCGGCGCGCGGGACTACTTTTCGCGGACCCTCGGGGTGGGCGGAGGGATCCCGCGCCGCGGCTGCGAGCTGACCCGGGACAGTGCGCTTGCGCCATCGCCTCGCTGCCGCCGCCGCCGCCCGCCCGTCCGCGTCTGGGAGCCGCCGCGGCCTCGGCCCGCGCCCGGCATGGCGCAGGTGCTCCCCATCCGCTTTCAGGAGCACTTCCAGGTGAGGCTGGGCTCGGGCTTCCGAGTTGGGGGCACGGGCCGCGGCCGTCGCGCGCGCTCCGGCCCGGCAGCCGAGCCCCGCCGCCCGCGGGCAGCTGGCGGCCGGCGTCCTCGTCACGCTCGGGTCCCGCGCGCAGCGGCCGCACGTGCCAGCCCGCTCGCCGCGCCGTCGCCCAACCTGTCCCCGCCTGGCGCCCCAGCAGGGTCCCGACGGCTGAACGCTGGGCACCTCCAGGTGCCCCTTGTCCGTGCCAGTGGGAAGCTGCCGCGTGCTGCCGTGCCAAGCTTCGCCTTGCTACGATCTGCGTCCCGTCCCCAATTTCCCCCGTGCCTGTCGCCTTCCTGACACCGGAGCTTGCGTCGGTGGGCTGTCTTGGTTCCCACTGTGGCTTCTCTGGGGAGAACTGTCAAAATGTGCGACCCGAGAGGAAAACGGGGCGCAGCGTTCTTTAATGAGCCCCTTTGATGCAGTAACGCTCCCGACGCTTGGCGTTCTAATGAAGTCCCGATTTGTTTCCCTGAGCTTTGGGGAGATGAGCGCTGGCACCTGTGTGAACGCAGGCCTTCGGGTGCTGTGCGGGGCGCTCGTCCTGTCGCTGGCTCGCGTCCGTCCTGGGCGGGAGGGTCGTTCTCCCGGTTTGTACAGGGAGGAGCTGCGACTGGAAGAGAGCGGGCTGAGGGCTTGGTATTGAGGGCTTTCTGTAAGAAATTTACAAACCCGTACGCTGGGTTTGTTTTACTTGGTTTTTATAGGTGACGATACCAAGTCTCAAAGACTGTAAATGACTAACGTCTTTAATTAAGTAAGAGCAAGACGCAGGCCCTAGTATTCATGACTGTAAAGCTGTATAGCAGTGGATATGGGCAGTTGAAAGGTCTTGCTTCGAGGTACAGAATGAGCTTGACTCTGTTAACAACTGAGGAGGGTCTTCGGAAACTTGACACATCGAGTGTCCCATCTGGGTTATTTGGTTAGTGATACAGCTGAGGTTGGATGGAGTTGGAAGTGTCCCGAGGAACTGTCTTATCAGTGGACAGCATTCTAACACTAAGGATGGTCTAGGGCCAGCACTATGAAGTGGCAAAACATTGCTGCTGCTTAATAATAATTACAGTAATACTGAGCCATTCCTTTCTTGCTTTTTACACACTTAAAAAAAATCATGTTTAACTCTCGTAATAACCAAAAACAGGTAGTGACATTTCTTTTAAACGGTAGGTTATTGAGAATCATTAACTCAGGTGAAATTGCAAGAGCTACCAAGTGGTGGAGCTTGCATTCTGACTCAGGTCTCTGACCCCAGAGCCCGTGCTTTAGCACTATCTGACTACACCCTTTTCAAAAAGCTTAGGCTTTAGATGTTCAACGAAGTTTATAATGACTTGAAAGAGGATATGTTGCATTATCTGGAAAATGCCGTGGCTTGTGGCCAGTTCATATTAATGAAACTATGGTTTGTGGTCTTTGAGTGTTTGAGGCTGCTCTCCATTTGGTGTTTCTCTGTTGCCACCCTTCTGGGCCCTCACTGCAAACATTTCAAACTTCTCCCTATTCCTGAAGTGCCCAGTCTTGCCGCTCCTATTTTGCTGCCAGCAGATGATGTGGGGAAAAGCAGAAGCCTTACATTGGAATATTCTCACTTCTGTGTTTGCACATTGTTGTCAGCTACCCTTTCCTGCTGTCCTGTTACCTCAAAAGAGATGCTCGTCAGTCTTGTTTGGTCCTGCATCCTCCTCTCTGGGGGCGACGTTCAGCAGCTCCTGTTTCCTGGATTTTCATTAATTCTCTTTCAGTAGCTTCTTCCTGTTCGTGTTTAACAGTTCTTACACCTCTTCTCCCCTTGTCCTCTTGAAGCTCTTCTCTCACAACCAGATACCATCAAAGAATCTGTATCCCTATTACGCCTTTATATTTCTCAGTAACCTGGATTCTGGGTTTTGTTCCCCCACTTCTCTGTATCTCTTCTTATAAGGCCACAAGTGATCCTGCAGATGTTTTTGCAAAAGGACAAGATAGTGTATATGTAAGACATTGAGGGGCACATTTATCTCTGTCTAGTATTCTGTGAAATGTGAAAATCATTTTTAGTTTAAATCTCACAGAAAAAAGCTGTAGGTAGCCAACCTGTCCTAAAAACAAAATGAGACCAAATTCCCAGCATCACACACATCTATCTCCCATGACTTTTCAAGCTTTTGGTAGTTCCACCATCTGTCAAAGTTTCTCCTGTTTCCCATATGGGTTCCTGCTGTGCTTGATTTTGGAATTCTATGTGAGCTCGTTTATCTTTTTGTTCAATATGCTCTGTTGGGGGATTTTTACATGTTCATGTTTGACCAGTGTTCCCTAAACATCTATGTATTTTTTTTTTTGCTACGTTTCAGTACTGAATGTTTCAGTGGGCAGTAGCAGGCCTTCGTTAAGAGCTTAAAGTAAGCCAGACATGTTGGTGCACAGCTGTAATTCCAGTATTCTGGGAGACTAAAACAGGAGGGTCCCAAGTTTGAGCCTAGCCTGGGCAATTTAGTGAGACCTTTTCTCAAAAGAAAAAAAAAAGGGTTGGGGATGTAGTTCAAAATGAAAAACAAAACAAAACAAAAAAAGGATTGGGGGTGTAGGCCCTGAATTCAATCCTAGTACCACTTAAAATATACAAACAAACCTTGAACTGAGTCCAGAATGATGACATGGATTCTAGATTCAAGAACTTTCTGCCTTTGTGAATTTGGACAATGTTGTGCCTCCATTTCTTTGTCTATAAAATGGGGATAAAAAGTTTATTAATCCATTTCCTATTGCTATAACAAATACCTGAAGCTGGGCAATATTTTGAAGAAAAAGATTTTATTTAGCTCACAGTTCAAAGGTTCAAGGACATGGTGCTCACATCTTGGCCCTGGAGAGGACCTGATGGAGAATGGCACCACAGTGGTGTGTATGAGAGAAGAGGAGGCTCACATGGTAGGGTGGGATGCCAGGGCAAGGGGACAAGTTTGCCCCTTAAGAAAACATCTCACAGGTAGTAACTCAGAGTCCCACAAGAACTACCTAAATCTCTTGTAAAGGCAGGGTCCCCATGTAGTACTGGGGATTAAGCTTGGGGCCTTCATACTGGGCTGTATCCCCAGGCCATTCTTAGTTTTGACTTTGAGACAGGGTCTCAGTAAATCTCTTAAGTTGCCAAGGTGGGGCTGGGACTTGCTATCCTCCTACCTCAATCTCCCAGAGTGCCTGTGCCACTGGGCCCAGCCATAGGCTCTAACTCTTGAACGCCCCATCGCCTGTACATTACCACACTGAGGACCAAGCCTCCAACATAAGAACCTTTGAGGGACGTTCTCAATCCATGTCCAGGTCATATCAAAGGTATAGTTCGTATAGAGTGGGTTTTGAATGAATAAATGTGAAGTTTTGAGCAGTGCCTGGTATGTACTAAGGTGCTTTATCTCTTGCTGTCATTGTGATAGTCGCCCGCTAGAGAAGAGTTGACACTAACAGGTTCCTCAAACAAATCATGTTCAGACATGGAGTTCCCCTTTATTGCCAGATCTGTTAGCTTCTGTTTTCCAACTAGGAACCTAAGCTGCTGTACATTCTCCTCATTCCTATTGGCTGTTTCTCCTGCTTATTTTTGGCATTATTCTGTGAATATCATTGTGACTGCCACCACCCTAGACAGTGTTTTAGACTGTTTCCCAACCTGGTGATCACACTGTCTTTTTCCCTGCAGCCTTATCTTCCTTGGTCCATTCTCTAACACAGGAGTCACAAACCAGTACTGCTCCATGATCTTGGAAGGACCTAGCCGCAGAGACAGATGAGCTGTGAGCAGGAGGGAAGCAGCAGGGTAAAGTCGGTCTCCTGCCAGTGTGCTCCTGTTAGCTTCCGGTGCCGCTGCTGATCTGACAAGAAGTGGAGCTTTGCCTCTCACATTGTTCCTGCTGCTGTTCGCCATTTCAAAGCCAACAACCCAAGTCATAACAACTCCCCCCCCCCCCCACCTTGGGAGATCTCTAGTGTTAAAAAGGTTGGGGACTTCTGTTCTAGCAGTGTTCTTCTCAGAAGATGCACATCTACCTAAAGGCCTTGAGGTAGCCTGGCTCAGTGGGGCAGGCCTATAATCCCAGCACTCTGGAAATCTACAGCAAGAGGATTGCAAGTTTGAGCTCAACCTGGGCCTCTGCATGACTAAGTGAGATGCTGTCTTAAAACCAAAACTAAAAATAGGTTGGGGATATAGCTGAGTGTGAAGGCCCTGGACTTAGTCATAAAACAAAACAAAAAGATTGGCTTTCAGGAGGGGGCTGCTTTTTACCTCTGGAACAGAAGTATCAGACTCACAAGAACCTTTTCAAGCTCTGCCCAGTCCAAGTCCAGAACCCACTTAACTCTCTTGCTGATCCCTTTGTGTCCTTCCCAGAACACATTCTTCCTCTCACCTTTGTCCAACTTCTACTGAGCCTCCTGGTGTCTGCTTAAAAGGCATTCTCTCCAGAAGTTCTCTGTGGTGTGTTAGGAGTCTCTTCCTCTCTGCTAGGGCCTTTGGAGCCATCCTAATAATCCCAGAGTGTTATTTATTTTCTCTACTAGATGGTGAGATCAAGGAGGTACTATTTCAACTTACTATTTATGTTTAAATATCTGAATTGAAAGGTGTGATATCTGAGCATGGACAAAACTGTAGACCTGAGAACTGCTGTGGTAGCATAGAAGTTCTGTTATGAGCCCCTGTGTGGTTTTCTGTAACTGCAAACCAAAACAAAGGCAGCTGCAAGTTTGTAAGCTGTGAAATGTTGCACAGCAGAGTGCACAGAAAACAAAAAGTTGTTCCCTCAAAGTTTTAATTATACACGTTATCTCTTTGCTATAGTGAAATTCTAAATAGGTGTCACATGTGTGAGCTGTATAAATTATGAGAGAACAGTGCCTCTGGGCCTTAGTCAGTGCTTCTCAGTGTAGGCTTCATGTGAGAACGGCCAGGAGTTTTAAATACCTTCTGATGTGGCATTTAGTCAGAATCTCCTAGAGGTAGGCTAGGGTTTTGATATTTTTCCCTAGATGAGTTTCACATGCAGCCAACTGAATGCATTTCCTAAATATTATTTTGTTTTTAGACAGGGTCTCCTTCTGTAGCCCAGGCTGGTCCTTAACTCACTATGAAGCTCAGGCTAACCTTGGACTCACAGTGATCCTCCTGCCTCAGCCTCCCGAGTGCTAGGATTACAGTCATGTGCCACCATGCCTGGGTTTTTAATTATTACTATTATTGTTATTGTTGTTATGGTACTGGGGATTGAACCCAGGGCCGTTGTGTTGAGCTACATGCCTGGTCTTTTCTTATTTTTTATTTTGAGACTCAGTGTGCTGCTAACTTACTAGATTACCCAATCTTGGCTCAAACTTACAGTCCTTCTACCTCAGCCTCCCAGAGTGCCACCACACCTCTTTTAAGGAAAGAGGTTGCTCAATTTGAAGCTTCTTACATGTGAGAGGGAAGGCAGAAATATAAATGTGTAGTATGAGTAAATCAAGCTTGAAGTAAAAGTGTCTCTCCATGCATACCTATGTCTGTTTAAAGGGGCTTTTGGGGTGTCATTCCATAAAGCTTTTTTTTTTTTTTTAAGACAGGGTGTCTCTCTGTAGCTCAGGCTTGTCCTGAACCCACTATGGAACCCAGGCTAGCCTTGGACTTCTGGCAAGCCACCTGAGTGCTGGGATTACAGGCATGCAGCACCACACCCAGTTTATGTGGTGCTGGGACATCAAACCCAGGACCTCATGTTTGCTAGGCAAGCACTTTAACTGCTGTGCCGTTACCCCAGCCCCTCTGTAACCCAGTATGTGCATAGTGTTGGAGATCAAACCCAGTCATTCTCTGCCTCTGAGCTACTCCCTGTTCTTTAAATTTTATCATATATCCTTGCAGAGTTGCCCAGAGTAGCCTTGAACTTATGATCTTCCTGCTTCAGCCTTCAGAGTCACTGGGGTTACAGCATGCACCCTTGAGACCAGCATCATCTCTTTTTTCTTTCTTTTTAAACAGGATCTTGCTCTGTAGTCTGAAGCTGGTCCTGAACTGTATATAACCCAGGCTGGTCCTGAACTCACTATGTAACCCAGTGGCAGTCCTCCTGCCGCGGCCTCCTGTGTGTTGGAATTATAGGTGTGCACCACCGTACCCCGTTTATGTGGTACTGAGGAATTGAACTCAGGGCCTTGTGCTAGACAAGCACTCTAACCACTGTGCTTTTCCTCCAGCCTGCACCATCTCAAAGGAGAAACAACAGAATGGGAAAAAATTTTCACCATCTATACCTCAGATAGGAGGCTCATAACTAGAATATACAAGAAACTGAAGAAAAACAGATGCCTCAAATTCAAAGACCCGATCAAAAAACGAACAAGGGAAATGAATAGGCAATTCTCAGATGAAGAAGTTCAAATGGCAAGTTGTTCAGCATCCGTAGCTATTAGACAAAGGCAACTCAGAGCATCACTAAGATATCATCTAACCCCAGAGAGAATGGTGCATATCAAGAACTTGAGCAGCAATCAGTACTTGTGAGGCTGTGGGGAAAAAGGAAGCCTCTTGCACTGCTAGTGGAATTGTAAACTAGTACAACCACTGTGGAGGGCACTGTGGAAATTCCTCAAAAGGCTGAAAATAAGTATCCCTTTTGATTCAGCAATACCTCTTCTGGGAATCTTTCCAGAAGAGTTAAAAGCATCATATAGTAGAGATAAATGTATACTTGTGTTCATAGCAGCACAACTAACAACAGCTAAAATGTGGAAGGCACAAAAATACCCATCAACAGACCAATGGATACGTAAATTGTGGAGTATGTACACCATGGGCTACTACTTGTCAGTAAAGACAGATAGTTTTGAGGCTTTTGTAGGTAAATGGACGCAACTTTAGACCATCATGCTCAGTGAGGTTGGTCAGACACAGAAGGTTAAATATCGAGTGCTTTCTCTAATATGAGAAACCCAGAATGCAGGCATTGCATAGAACTAATTGGGGGTGATAGTGGGAAGTAGAGGGGAGGAGGAGAGTATGGTAGGGCCAGAAAAGGGAGAGGGGAAGAGTTTGTAGCTCTGCCACTAATATATGTGCACAAAATACTGAAGTTCAATGTAAACATTATGTTTCATATATATACTTACTAATAAAGTGGGAAAAATTGTATTTGTAGTCTAAGATGCTAGTTAATAGTATCTTAGAAATGTTGGACACCCATGTAAAACTTTTTTAAGATATGATTTAAGCAGATAAATTCTGCCTGTTAGTGAGATTGCTGCTCTTGCTATTTGAAATACATATCGGCCAGTCATTTACCACCTGACTAATTTACAAAGCAAGGAGAGTAACTCTCTCAGCTGGGGTTTCTGGAGGGCGTTGTGAAAGTGCCTGCTGCGATAGCATTGTGAGTGATCACATAGTAACTGAACTTGAAGTGGGCCTCTGTAGAAATGAAAATGGTCACTGTAGAATACATATAAATGTACTAAAAATCCCTAGACTGCACAAGTTTCCCAGTATCCTTTGAGTCTGTTGGACTAAAAGTATTATTAAGTCCTAGGAAAATCTTAGTTTTCTTCAGGTATTTTAGCATTCTGCAGCAGGAGGCAAAGTCTTCCTGGAACAAGCTTTAAAGTTGAAAATTAAAGGCTTTCTGTTTAACTTCTGCTACCTCTTACCAGAGAAAACCAGAATTAAGGAAACCGTGATGTCTTTCTGTAAAAATATTAAAAGAATCTTATGATTCTTGAAGATTTTTTCTTAAGATCACATACAGACCATGGCACACTGTTGATGGTGTTACTAATACACTCCTGGGGCAGGGCTGTAGGCACTGTGTGGGCATCCTCTAAATACCTCTTCACTTGCCCCTGCTCTTCCTGGTTGTTTCTTTCCTTCTCTTTAACTGTGACTGCAGCTTTCAGGCTCTGTTCCCATGTTTTTTCCTGCTTCTCCTGCTCCAGGCTTCCTGGAGTGTCCAAGCCAGGGGTATTACTGTTGCTGTTGACTGGCTGAAAAAAAGATGCCACAAAACTACTATAGTAAAGGTCAGTGATCAAATTAGAACTTGACAGGCTTGAATCCAACCTGTTGACATTTAGCATGATAAATATAGAGCCTTATGCATTAGTTAAAAATACAGAAAACCTGCAGGGTTGTAACTTGAGAGAGATTATGCAAACGTCATTATTTAACTGTCTCTAAACTATATGTAGAACAAAAGTTCTGGAAAAGAGCTTAGTATTATTCTTCAGAGATCCTCATGCCCTCATGTGCAAAGATCCCATCCCTCTTTCAGCTAAAAAAAAAAAAACAAAACCTGTTGGTAAATTCGGAATATAAAATATATTCTGTTAAGTTACAGACAAACTAAATCTGACTATCTAGAACCAGTAACTTCTGTCTTTAACATCCATCTGCTAGGCAGGAGGATAAAGAAGTAAATGAGGCTGGTAAGGAGACAGGGACAGAGGGGAAAAAGACTGGACTCTCCAGAATGCCCGAGGTGTGAGAACCTTCACACTTGGAGCACTTTGGCTTTTTTGATGCAGGTGGTTGATGTTTTTGCCACCATCCTGTATAAACATAGCTGAAGCCCTCACTAGACTAGTGTCCTTAAACCTCTTCTACATAAAAACCACAGGCCTGTTAGGTGAGTAGTTTCTTTCTGTGTTTTCCCTAGTAACAGATTTGAATTTGGATTTATTTATTTATTTATTTATTTATTTATTTATTGTGGTACTAGAGGTCAGTCCACAGCTTTCTCACTGAGTTAAATCTCAGAGAAGCCATTCAGTATTTAATCTTCTGCTTCTGACTCACTTTATTCAGCATGATGGTCTCAAGTTGCCTCCATTTACCTACAAAAGCCTCAAAACTATCTGTCTTTACAGACAAGTAGTAGCCCATGGTGTACATACTCCACAATTTATGTATCCATTGGTCTGTTGATGGGTATTTTTGTGCCTTCCACATTTTAGCTGTTGTTAGTTGTGCTGCTATGAACACAAGTACACATTCATCTCTGCTATATGATGCTTTTAACTCTTTTGGAAAGATTCCCAGAAGAGGTATTGCTGAATCAAAGGGAATATTTATTTTCAGCCTTTTGAGGAATTTCCACAGTGCCCTCCACAGTGGTTGTACTAGTTTACAATTCCACCAGCAGTGCAAGAGGCTTCCTTTTTCCCCACAGCCTCACAAGTACTGATTGCTGCTTGAGTTCTTGATATGCACCATTCTCTCTGGGATTGATTTTTTTTTTTTTTTTTTTGAGACATGGTCTCTCTCTCCAGTCCAGATTAGTACTGAACTCACTGTGTAGTCTAAGCTGGCCTGCAACTCATAGCAACACTCCTTCTCAGCCTCTGAAGTGCCGGTATTATAGTGTTTTGACAGCTTGCCTAGTTTGTGTGGTACTAAGGAATTGGACTCAGTGCCTTGTGCTTGCTAGGCAAGTGCTTTAACTTAACCCCTATGCTATTCCTTCAGCCCCTTGAGTTTTGTTGTTTTGATTTTTAAACAGGATCCACTAAGTTGCTGTTTTACCCAAGTTGGTGTCAAACTTGTGATCTTCCTGCTTCAACCTTTCAAGCCAGAGCCACCAGGCCCCGCTTGAATTTGAATTCATTTAAGTGAAGGTTTTGAGAATTTAAAATAATAATTAGGGGACAAAAAAAAAAAGGAACATTAGTAGCTTGTCAACCTTTGGTTAAATCAACTTGTATGGTTCATTCAAAACATGTAGCTAGATTACCATCTTACTTTTTTTTTTTTAAACTGACTCAATACCTGACATGTACAAATTAGGGGAGGAAAAGTTTATTTTAGCTGACAGTTTAATAAGGTCACAGTTCATTTGTGGGTGGCCAGTAATAGCACATGGTGGAGCTGGAAGTTGCTCCTCACAGCATTGCAAACAGGAATCCAAGCCCAGCCAAGTCCCAGGAGGAAGGGAGGAAGCAGCATATATATCCTTCCAGAGTAAGCCCCCACCACACACCAGCAATCCATAATCTGCCACACTCCTGTCTTCTACCACATGCCCATAATCCACTAAGTGCCCATAAATCATCCCTCAAGACCAGACCCCAATCTCCCAACACAACATGGTTCCATAGATAATGTCTAACATGCAAATGCATGAGGCTTTTGGGGACATTCTAACTCCAAACCACAATAGTTACCTATCTGAGTAACTATATATTAAGGATCAGAGTTCCTTGGTCACTTCTAGTAAGTATTAATAGTAAAGCAAACAAAACTCGGCATTGGGCATATAGCTTCACTGGGGCCCTGTTTTTGTATATGGAGTAAAAAAGTAGTATTTGGGTGTTTCTTTTTTGAACTATCTATCTCCTAATCCATTTTTTTAAAATTTTTGATTTCAAGACAGGGTCTTGTTATATAGCCCAGGGTAGGCCCAACCCAGACTTGCAGACCTCCTTCTCCAGCCTCCTAGAGACCTAAGATTACAGACCTTTGCCACCAGGCCTGGGTGGTATTTAGTGTTTTAGACAGGAAAGTTCTTTTTGTGGGATGTGTTTAGCATTCCTGGTCTTCGCCCAATGAATATTCCTTAGTCATTGCCCCTGCCAGTTTCCAAAGACTGCAAGATTCCCTCCTGGTTGTCAACTGCCATCTTCTTTCCTCCCAGTTCAAATAGTCTCTGTTATTTTTGGACCACAGGTTTTTTTCTTTTTTGTTTTTGAGACAGGGTCTCACTCTGTGGCCCAGGCTGGTCCTGAAGGCACAATGTAGCCCGGGCTGGCCTGGACTCACAGCAAGCCTCCTCTCCGCCTCCCAAGTCCTTGGATGATAGGTATTGTCACCATGCTCAGTTTATGTGATGCTCGGAAGTTGAACACAGGGCCTTACCCTTGCTAGGCAAGCACTTTCCCTGCCATGCTATTCCTTTAGCCTTATAAAGTTATTTTGCCTTTTAAACAATACGATAAGAAGCATAACCACTAATATTTAAGAACTTGCTGTACTCAAGAGAGTGAACATAAATCTGCAGGGTTAGCAAGGCCCTGTGTTGCAGGCCTGTAATTCCAGCATTCTGGGAGGCTACAGCAGGAGGATTCCACATTTAGTACAAATGTACTATATTGAGTGTATGTACCTTTTTTTTAATTTTAATATTCTTTCCTTAGCCTACTATGTTGAGAGCCTCAGAAGAAACTTTTTGTCCATTTTATTGACATGTATATATGCAATACATAATGTTTACATTGATCTTGAGTATTTTATGCATATACATATTGTGCCAAAATTACAAATTCTTCCCCCTCCTGATCCTCACACTCCCTTCCTCTCCCCACCAGTTCCCATTATTCCCCTCAATTAGTTCTATGAAATGATTGTGATCTGGGTTTCACATATTAGAGAAGGCATTCAATATTTAACCTTCTGCTTCTGATTTACTTCTTCTGTATCTGACTTCACTGAGCATGAAGGTCTCAAGTTGCATACATTTACCTACAAAAGCCTTCAACTTGTCTGTCTTTATAGATGAGTAGTAAGTATTCCATTGTGTACAAATAACCACAATTTATGTATGCATTTGTATGTTGATGAGTATTTTGGTGTCTTCCACATTTTAGCTATTGTTAGTTTTTGCTGCTATGAATATGGGTATACATGTATCTCTGTTATATGATTTTTCTTAACTCTTTTGGGAAAATTCCCAGAGGAGGTATTGCTGGATCAAAGGGGGATATTTATTTTCAGCCTATTGAGGAATTTCTATACTGCCCTCCATAGTGGTTATAACCGTTTACGTTCCCACCAGCAGCGTGAGAGGGTTCCTTTTTCCCCACAGCATCACCAGCACTCATTGCTGTTTGAGTTCTTGACACACGCTATTCTTCTGGAGTTAGATGGTATCTTGGCGACATTTTGCTTTTCATTTCTCTAATGGTGAAGGCTGTTGCACATCTTTTCATGTATTTATTGGCCATTTGAACTTCTTCATCTGAGAACTGCCTATTCATGTCCATTACCCATTTTTCAATTGGAGCCTTGGTTTTGAGGGACTTATTTTTCTTCAGTTCCCTTTATATTCTAGTTATGAGTCTCCTATCTCAGGTATATTTTTTCTCATTTGGTCAGTTTTCTTTTTACATTGTTGATAATTCCCTTGCTGTGCAGGAAGTTTTTAATTTGACATAGTCCCATTTGTTAATTCTGGGGGCTATTACTTTTCCTTTGGTGTCTTGTAAGAAAGTCCTTGCCTGCACCTACCTCTTTTAGATTTTTGCCTACCAGAAGATTCAGTGTTTCAGTTTTAATACCTAGGTCTTTGATCCGCTTTGATTTAATTTTGGCGACAGGTATTTGTGTAGATTCTTCTGCATATGTCTAGTTTTCCCAGTACCATTTGTTGAAGAGTCTTCTTTTCCCAGTTGTATTCTTTTGGCTTTTTTTTTTAAATCAAAGATCAGGTAGCTGCCGATATTTGAGTTTATCTCTGCATTCTCAGTTCTGTTCCACTGGTCTACCTGTCTTTTGTGCCAGTACCATATAATTTTTATAAATATTGCTTTGTAGCATAACTTGATGTCTGCAACTGTAATGCTTTCTGCTTTAGTCTTGTTACTGAGGATTGTTTTTGCTCTTCTAGGTCATCTTTGGTTTCATATGAATTTAAGGATTGTTTTTTCAAGTTCTGTGAAAAAAAATTGTTAGTTTTTTGATAAGAAGTGCATTAAACCTGCATATCAGTTTTGGCAGTATAGTCATTTGGGCTATATTGATTCTCCCTATCCAAGAACAGGGGATGTCTTTCCATTTTCTAATGTCTTCAACTTCCTTCTTCAGTGTAATATAGTTTCTGGTCACTTCCTTGGTTAGGTTTATTTCTAGGTATTTAATTTTTTTGCCTGGCTGTTGAGAATGGAATTATTCTTTTGAGCTCTTTTTCAGTAAGTTCATTGTTAGTATAGAGGAATACAACTGATTTTTTATTATTGATTTTGTAGCCTGTGATTTGGCTGACTTTGTTTATTACTTCCAAGAGTTTCATAGTGGAGTTTTTGGGGTATTCTATGCAGGTAATCATATCATCTGCAAATAAAGATAATTTGACTTCTTCCTTTCCAATACATATTCCTTTTATTTCACTTTTGTGCCTGATTGCAATGGCAAGTGTTTTAAGGACTAATAAGAGTGGTGAGAATGGACAGCATTATCATGTTTCCGATTGAAGAGGAAATGCTTTCAATTTCTCTCCATTTACTATGATATTTGCCCTAAGTTTGGCATATATGGCTTCTATCAGTTTGAGGTAAGGCCCTTCTATAGCTATTTTCCTCAGAGTTTTCTGGGTGTTGGACTTTATCAAAGGCATTTTCTGCATCAATTGAGATGATCGTATCATTTTTGGTTTTGCTTTTGTTGATTAATTGATTAATCAATTAATCAGATTAATTGATTTACATATGTTGAACTAGTCTTGTATCCCAGGAATGAAGCCCACTTGATCATGATGTATGACATGATATTTCTGATTACTTGCTGGATTCTATTTACCAGAATCTTACTGACAATTTTTGCATCTATATTCATTAAGGAGAAGGGTCTAAATTTTTTTTCCTGGTTAAGTCTTTGTCTGGTTTGGGGACTAGGGTGATGCTAGCCTGCAGAAATGAGTTTGGTAGTATTCTTTCTCTTTCAACTTTATGGAACAGTTTGAAAAGCATTGAAGTGAGTTCTTCCCTGAAGTATTGAAAAAATTCTGTTGTGAATCTAGCTGGTCCTGGGCTTTTCTTTGTGGGTAGAGACGTTATTACTGCTTCAATTTCTATGTGTGTAACGGGGCTATTCAAGGTTTTTATGTCTTCTTCGTTCAATTTTGTTATTTTTGTATGTGTCTAGGAGGTCATCAAATTCTTCCCAGTTCTCTGACTTGTTGGATTATACGTGTTTTAAATAGTTTCTTTTAATACTCTGAATTTCTGCAGAGTCTGTTGTAATTTCACCCTTTTCATTTCTAAGTGCATTATCTATACTTTTTCTTTCCTTCTTTTAGCGAGTTTGGCTAGAGGTTTGTCAATCTTGTTTATTTCAGAGAACCAGCTCTTTGACTCATTAATCTTTTTTATTGTCTCTTTAATTTTAATCTCAATTTCATATCTGATCTTTATAATTTCTTCTGCTTTTAGGCTTAGATTGTTCTTATTTCTCTAGGGCTTTAAGGTGCAACATTAACATGTTTATTTGTGACTGTTCTGTTCTTTTGATGTGTGCATTTATGGCTGTGAATTTCCCTCTGAAGTACTGCTTTCATTATGTCCCATAGATTTTGATATGATGTACTTCTTTCATCATTTAACTCTATGAAGTTTTTTATTTCTTCTCTGATTTCTTCGGTGATCCATTGTTTGGTCAATAGTAAGTTGTTTAGTCTCCATGTATTTGTGTACTTTCTGTTTCTTTCGCTGTTAATTTCCAGCTTTATTCCACTATTATCTGAAAGTATACAATAAATTATTTCAATTCCTTTGTACTTACGTGTCCACTGAGGGAATTAGGAACCAGACCTTAGGATTAGCATTTGTCAACCACCCTAGATTGAGAATCAAGAACTGGTCTGCATTAGAGTGTGAGTGATTTGTGGGTTAGCCAATTAGGAGAACACCCATCCAGGTGTGGGAGGGCCAATTGGAACTCCAAGGATATAAAAGGAAGAAAGAGGGAAGATTGTTAAAGCTTCTTCCTCTGGGAAAGCTCTCGTCTTCGCAATTGTCTGTGGATGCTGACTTGCAGATCGTCAGCTCAGATTCGCTCCAGTCTCGACTTGTGCCTGTCTGCCTGTTGCTGCTCTTCAGTCACCCATCTTCAGGCTTCATCTTCACCCGAGATCTATAGCAGACTCTCACCTCACTTGGCTGTTCTGCAGTCCCGGATGGGAGATCTGCTTCACAGCTGAACAGCCATCTTGGACCACCTCTATCCTTTGATTTGTAAGCCTTCCTAACAGACCCTTTTATGATAAAAATCTGTAAATTGTGTCTTTTGAAAGCGCCTAAACCAATACACATGACTTAGGCCTATAATATGCTCTACTTTAGAAAATGTTCCATGTGCTCCTGAGAAGAAAGTGTGTTCTGCTGATGTTGGGTGAAACACTCTGTAGATGTCTGTTTAGTCCAAGTTTTCCATAGTGTTCAATTGTAGTAATTCTTTGTAGGATTTTCTGTCTAGTTGACCTGTCTATCTGCAATAGAATTAAAGTCCTGTACTGTAATTGTATTGGGACCTATATGATCTTTCAGTTTTAATAATTTTTGGTTTACGTAAATGGGTGCTCCAGAGTTGGAATGATTATGAATTCTTTCTGTCCTATTGTTCCTTTAATCAGTGTATACTGCCCATCTTTGTCTCTCCTGATCTGTTTTGTTTTGAAGTCTGATGTGTCTGCGAATAGTATAGCTACCCCTGATTGTTTTCTGGTCCTGTTGCATGAAATATTGCATTCCATCCTTTTATTTTCAGTCTTTGTGTTCCCTTATGGGTAAAGTGTGTCTCTTATAAACAGCAAATTGTAGGTTTTTATTTTTTGATCCTGTCAGCTAGTCTGTGTATTTTGGTAGATGAGTTAAGGCCATTCACGTTCAGAGTGATCATTGGGTTATATTTGGTATGTCCTGCCATCGTTACAATTTTTCAGTGTTATTTGCTTAACTTACTCTCTTGTTAGCTCATTCTCCTATTTCTGTTGTTTCCTTCTCTCTGGGGTCTTTGGTGCTGTTAGTCTTCCTTTCTCTGTCGAAGGTTCCTTTAAGTCTTTTCTGCAACGTTGGTCTAGTGGCTGCAAATTTATTTACGATTACTTTATCATGGAAAGCTTTAATTTCTCCCTCTGTTTTAAAAGATAATTTTGCTAGATATAGCAGCCTAGGTTGGCATTTATGTTCTCCTAGCACATGAATTATACTGCTTCATGATCTTCTGCCATTTAGGGCTTGGAGTGAAAAACTGAAGTTGTCCTGACGTGCTTGTCATTGTAAGTCACCCACTGCTTTTCTCTTACAGGTTTTAATATTCTCTTTTTGTGTTGGGTGTCTAGGATTTTAATTATGACATGTCATGGAGATGTTCTGTTCTAGCTGCAGTTTTTTTGGAGTTCTGTATGCCTGCCTTAGTTCAGTGTTTATTGAATTTCCTTAGATTTGGGAAATTTTTTCCCATGATTTCATTGAACATGTCCTTTAAGCCTTTTGTTCTGTCCTCGTATTGCTACTGCACTCCCGTAATTCTGAGGTTGCTTCTCTTTGAATCATCCATCAGCTGTTGTAGCCAGTCTTTTTTCTGTTTTTTTTAATGGTCTTCATTAACCATATATTCCAATTTATCAACTTCATCTTCCAGATCTGTTAATCTCTCCTCACATTGTTTAGGCTGGTTTTTTTTTTCTTGTGAGTTTTTCATTTTTGGAGCTTAGTTTTCATTGTTTCTGTATCTCTGGCAAATTAGTCCCTGATTTCTTGAGCTGCTTTTATTGTCTATTTGTTTTTTTCTTTAAATTCCTTGAACTTCGTGTAAGTGGTTTTTTTCTGCTCCTCATATGTCAGCTTTGAGCTCTGTGTACATCTTTTTTTAGGTCCTCTGTGAGCTTCTGGGCCCTGAAATTATCTTTATTGGATTGGCAATTTATTGGATCTGCTGTTTCAAGATCCCTGGTATCAATTTCTGGAGTGTTAGGCCTTTTTGTTGGTGACTTAATATCTCGTTCCCATGGTTCTGTTGCAGTGAGTTGAAGACCAGGTATTGTTGAGAGACTATTTCAGAGATAGATTTGATGGATTTGCTTTAAGTGTTATTTGGAGTTCATTCAGTTTTAGAGCATATAACTGTTTTCAATTTATTTAGCTATTAATTTTGAAAATATTCTCAATGTTCAGACTTAGTTGAGACCTTAATCTCCTCTACTCTTTGGTGCAGAAGAAACAGAATAGAGAACTATATATGATCCATAGCCAGAACATTTGTTAGCATATCTGGGATATGGAGGTCCTTAGCAATATTAACATGTAAACTTTGAATACAAGTTTGCATTTACAATACTATCCAATATCAACAATTCACTGGCAGATCCTATTAGCTAAATTAACATTGTAACCACTCTGCCCGTAAGAGTAGTAGGTGCGTTATACCCTTACTGTATATCTAACTTAATGTATTGACTTGTGTCTTCCAGCAAACACTTTCCTCTTTGGCACTATTGGGAGTTCTGGGGAACTCTTCACAGGACAAGATTTTTTGCCTTTGTACCCTTTAATTGGTGAAGGGTGGAATCTTGCTGATTCCTGAGTCACTGTGAAGGCTTCCTTCTTACAGTCCTGATTCCAGCTTCTTGGTTTCTGTTTAATGTTAGTATCTTGAACAACCACATGCTTTTCTACTCCAGACTGCGGACTTTTTACATCTGTTCTCTCTGCCATTGTCCCCTGTCTTTCGCTATAAAGCTGGCTAAAAGCCACAAACAGTAGCTATGTAACAGTTCTAACATCAGTCTCTCTTGAGATTTCCTCCACCAGAGTAAGCAGTCCACCAACCCTAATTTCAGCTTCAGGCAAAGTCTCTGGACAAGGGCAAAATGCCAACAAACTCTTTGCCAGAGCGTAGCACACATGGTTTGTAGGCCACTTGCCAATACAGTCCTCCTTCTCATCTGAAACTTCTTGAGCCTGGCCTTTCCAATCTACACTTGTATCAGCGTTCTGGTCTGAGCTCTGACCAGAATCTTCCCTCAAGCTCGGCTCAGAGTACTCAAAGGCTTCTCCAGTTAACCTCCTCAAACCTTTCCAAATTCCTCCCGCAAACCAGTTCCAAAGACTTCTGAGCCACATCATCAGGTAAAGTACAGCAACGACCCCACTTCTCTGGTACCAATTTCTGTCTTAGTTACTTTTTCATTGCTGTGACTCAATACCTGACACGCACAAATTTAAGAACAGAGAGGTTTATTTTAGCTTACAGCTTCAGATTTAGCTCAGTTTCAGATGGTCACAGTCCACTCAGGGGCGGCCGGCAGCAATTGAAGTACATGGCAGAAAGAGAGAGAGAGAGAGAGAGGTGGAGGCAGCTTCTCAGGACATCACACACAGGCAGGCAAGTGAGACTAATCGAGACTAGTCACAGTTCCAGTCTTAGTCTCTCCTGCATCTGGGTATTGAAGGTGTGGCCACTGTACACCCTTAGTGTTAACTCACAAGCTTATAGTCTTAAGTCACACGCCTTTAGTCTTAACTCACACGCCCTTAATCCCAACAACTGCAGTCTACCCCTCCAGGCCAGACCCCAATCCACCAACATTACATGACACCGTAGACAATCCATAACATTAAAATACATGAGACTTTTGGGGGACACTCCAGATCCTAACCACAGCAACTTGTTAAAGTGTACTATTGATAACAATAATATAACCCAGACAATGAGAGGGCTTTAGCTATACAACAGAAAGCAGAGGAGTATTCCTACGAGAGTGAGTGCTGCTTCCACAGTCAGAGAGCCACATAGAAGAGTACTCAAAGCAAGATTCAGATGAATCAGGGAGAACTGTGAGTGAAGGGGAGAGAGTGTCACTTCCAAATATGTAGAAATATTTATATTATGCTTAGTTAATCAAGATGGGGAGAGATTCAAGAACTGTCATAAAGAGAGAGAAGGAGGTGGAAAGGAAGTGAAATAAAAGGGATATGCACACTAGAAGGAAAAGAAAGAAAAAAATTAACAAAAAAAGAGTACAGAGAAGTAGTGAAGAAAAATTTGAGGAAACTTGGTCAATTTCAGGAAAAGTAAGAACCTAAACCAAAGAAAGATAAAGAAATGCAAGAAAAAACAGCAACAACTACAACATCATCACCAAGACCTGAAATAACACAAATCAAAACACAGAATATCAAAATAAAAAAATTAATTACCCCCCTGTATTATTTGCATGTAAATGTTCTAAGGTGCTGAGTCTCGCAATCTGGTAAGTTCTACTCAGCCACTGATCCTGGGGATTTCTCTTTGTTCTTGCATTGTTTCCAGCTGGTCCTGGTAGCCTTTAGGTGGACAGGTAAGCCCACTAGGATCTCAGGCTAAAATCCAGCACAGCGCTCAATAGACCTGGGCCTGGTCTGGCCTCTGGATGGGTCTAGCACAGTGCTGGTCAGGTCTAGGCCTGGGATGGCTTCCAGGCAGGCCTGTGGAGGTGTGCAAGCTGTTGGGGCCCTTGAAAGTGCTCCAAGAGAGTCTGACATGGTGCAGGACCCAAGATGTACGTAGGCCTGAGATGGCGTCCAGTTGGGTCAGTGGTGACACTTGAGGGCTCATGGACGACCAGACGTGGAAGGGCTCCGAGCATGTCTGGCCCAGGCGAGATATAGCTTGGCCAGGATGGCTTCCAGGTGGGTCTGAAGAGGCGCCAGCTGCCTGCATCGGTGAAAGTTTCCAGGCATGTCCAGTGTGGCTCATGACTGACCTAGGTCTGGAATCAAAAGGAGCTTTTAGTAGATAATAAAATTCAACTCTGTGTGTGACTTTGATTAAATTATAGCATAGTAAACACTAATACAGGGAAATGTAGAGTGAACTAAAACAAGGTGCAGAGAGTTGGTTGTATTTAGTAGGCTTTCAATAGGGGGTGTACATAATTCTAGGTAAATCCAAAGTAGATCCAAGTAAAGTATTTTAGGCTTTATGGGATATAGGATCCTGCAAACTCCTTTATCTTACTATTTTGTTTTTGTTTTATTTATTTAGAGACAGGGTCTTGCTCTATAGTCCAGATTGTTCCTCAATTCACTATGTAGCCCAGGCTGGCCTCAAATTTGTGGCAATCCTCCTACCTCAACCTCTTGAGTGCTGGGATTAGAAGGCATGTACCACCATGCCGGTTTATGTGGTGCTGGGGAATCGAATTCAAGACCTTAGCACCTGCTAGGCAAGTGCTTTAGCCATTGATATATTCTTCCAGCCCCCTATTTATTCATTTTGGAGACAGAATCTTACTCTATACAACAGACTGGTCCTGAACTCACTATGTATGTATTCTAGGCTGACCTTGAACAGACAACAATCCTCCTGCCTCAGCCTCCCAAATTCTGGGATTACAGCCATGCCCCACTACACTGAGCTATTATGTGGTGCTGGAGGGTAGAACCTGGACACTCATGCTTCCTAGGCAAGTGCTCTAATCACTGGGCTAATCCCCTAGCCCCATCACAGTGTATTTTTAATTTTTTTTTCTTTGAGACAAGGTCTCCCTCTATAGTCTAGGCTGGTCCTGAACTGACCACAATCCTCTATCCTCAGCCTCCTGAGAAAAAATTTATAACTACTGAATGACTTGTGAAGTACTTAACCTCTTTACCACTATCCCACACTCTTGCCACATTAGAAATTATCAGTTTTTATTCCTGTTTTTCACATTTGATGATAGAAAATGGCATCTCATTTTAATAAATAATTCTTTTTTTAGTGAGATGAATATATTGGGTTTTTTTCTTTTTTCATGGTACTGGAAATTGAACCCAGGGCATTTTCACTGGGCTGTCTCACCAACCTTTCTTATTTTAAAATGTTTTGAAATAAATTCTCGCTAAAGTGCTCAAGCTGGACTTAGACTTGCAGCCTTCCTGCCTCAGCCTCCCACAGTGCTAGAATAATAGGTGTGTGCCATCATACCAGCTTCATTTTTACTTTTATTTGTGTTTTTGGAGGGACCACCCCCCCCCAGAACATAATCACCCTTTGGCTCATTCTTTCTGTGAAAAAATGAAATGATGAATTTAAAAATACTGAATATTATGTGTTAAAGCACTAGCCATTATAACTGTCCGTTATTAATCAACTTTGTGATCTTGGAAAGATCTCATAGCTCAAACAAATCCTGTTTGTCTACAGGTGTAAATTGTGTGGAGTATTCTTGCCTCATGGATTCATGGGAAGATCAGATGGGTTGACCTTTTATCCTGCAGCCTACTCCACTCTGCAGCTGGAGTATCAATTATGTGCTAGATTATGCTACAGAAGACAGAGACAAAGCAGACATAGTCTCTTTTTTGAGGAGTTCATATCAAAGGGAAAAATGATAGAACAAAGGATTATACTAGGAGAATGAATAGTCTCATTTGTGCTCATTCCAAAGATTTTATTTTTAATTATGGTGGCAGGGCTGTAGGGAAAAAGGAACCCTCTTACACTGTAGGTGAGATTGTAAACTGGTACAACCACTATGGAGGGTAGTATGGAAATTCCTCAAAAGACTGAAAATAAACATTTCTTTTGATCATGAGAACATCACGCTCAGTGAAATGATTCAGACACAGAAGCTTAAAGAACAAATGGTTTCTCCATAGACCTAAGTGAGGAGGACAGTGGATGCTGGGGGAAGGGATAGAGGAGGGTCCAAAAAGGGAGAGAGGAAGGGTTTGTAAAGCTGATGTGATGTACGTGTGCACAAAATACTAAAGTTCAGTGTAAACATGCATAACATATTAATAGAAAAAAATAAAATGTAGAAAAATCAGGGTTTTTCAGTATTAAGGATTAAACCAAGGTCTTCACCCTGAGCTATGTCTATAGCTCAATTTTTTTTTAATTTTGAGATAGGATCTATCCAGGTTATTGAGTTGTCCTGGGTAGGCTAGAACTTCTGATTCTTATGCCTCAGCCATTAGATTGCTAGAGTTACAAGCATGTGCTGTCATGCCTGGGTTCTAAACGCTCCTTTACTTTTCCTCCTCCTGCTGTAAGATTTGCTACCATACTAGACTACAGCTCATCTGTTTCAGAAAGGAAAAACTGGCTTTAATCAAGTGCTTATTTTTTGTTTAGCTCCAAAACCTTGGGATTAATCCAGCCAATATTGGATTCAGCACACTGACCATGGAATCTGACAAGTTTATATGTGTTCGAGAGAAAGTTGGAGAGCAGATGCAAGTGGTGATTATTGACATAAGTGACCCCATGACACCCATCAGACGCCCTATCTCTGCAGAGAGTGCCATCATGAATCCAGCCTCTAAGGTGATAGCTCTGAAAGGTAAGTCTGATGGATTTTTAGAAAAGATGGTTATTTCACTGTAGGTCAGTAAACCAATAGCCTAATATCAGTAGTATTTAACTTGATTCAAAATGTTTTAGCAAAAGCTTTATTTCATGCTTTAGTAAGTGGCTTCTGAGCTTAACACTTTTGGTAATATTATAAGTTAGTGCATCCACAATGGAAATCAGTATAAAAGGTCCTCAAAAAACTAAAAAGAGAACTACCATGTGACCCAACTATACTGTCCTGAGTATATTCCTGTAGTAATCAGTCAACATACTGTGGAGATGAGTGCCTACTTAGGTTTATTGTGCCATAATTCACAATGGCCAAGATATGGAACCCCCTGCATGCCTGTCAATGGATGAACTATGTCACCTACAGAAAAATGAATGGAACTGGAGATAATAATGTTAACTGAAATAAACTAGACTCAGACAAGTGTCATACATTTTCTCTCATATGTGGAATCTAGGAGGAATGAATGATAACTAGAAGAGAGACTATTGGAGAAGAGAAAAAGGTAGGGATAAGGAAAAGAAACTAATAAAGAGATACAATCCAAGGATCATATATGCATTTAGGAAAGTGTTCTAATGAAACCAGTTATTCTTTGTAACTAGTATGTACTAATTTTTAAAAGGGCCTTTGAGCACTGGAGCTGCTTTGTAATGTCATCCAAAATGCTGAGCACACTGAGAAGTAGTGCATGCTCAGGACTTTGTCCTTGTCTGGAAACTCAGACCAGAACTGTGTGCGTTCATTGAAAGGGCTCTGTGATGTCCTTATGATGGGATCTACTGTTGGGGCTGCTCCAGACGTCCTGGGAGACAAGCCCAAAGACCTCTTGTGAAAGAGCAACAAAGATGAGAGCTGACCATTAATAGAATTTTACATTCCTGAACTCAGGGAACCATGGAAGTCTGAAAGATTCTAGTTAATTTAAAAAGTATATGATCTTTTCATATTTTCTTGATTTGCAAATGAAAAAATTATGTACCTTGTAACAGTGTTCTCTTTCTCTGTTAGTGTTCTCTTTTTTAAAAAAGCTGAGTTTTTTTATTCGGAAAAAGTCATTTTTATTTTATTTTTTTCCTTTTTGCAGTAGTGGGCAGTGAACCCAATGGCCTCATCACTGAGCTGCATCCCCAGCTCTTTTTTTTGTTTTTTATTTTGAGACAGGATCTCGCTGAGTGCTTAAACTTACAGTTCTCCTGCCTCAGCCTCTGAGAGTTCTGGGATTGCAAGCATATACCACCACAGCCAGCTGTTTGAAAAGATCTTTGTTCTATTATCAACTCTACTCTTTTAGCATCTTGTTAGATATGTTTTGAACATGTAGTGTAAGAAGTGTAAAGTGCTTTAATTTTAACCGAAGAAATTATTAGAATTTATAGATTTTTTTTTTTTTAGACAGGGTCTCATTGTGTAGTCCAGACAGGTCCTGAACTCCTGAACTACGGAGCTCAGACTGACCTCGAACTTATGGCAATCCTCCTGCCTCAGCCTCTTGAGTCCTGGGATTATAGACATATACCACCATGTTCAGTTTATGTGGTACTGGGAATCAAACTTATGGCCTTGTGCTTGTTTACTTGCTTGCTTGCTAGGTAAGAGTTTAAACCACTGAGCTAGGCTCCCAGCACCTGTTGCAATATTTTTGAGAGACATTACCTAACATGCTCATTATTTGGTATTCTCAGCGCGTCTCAGAAGTGACCTGCATTGTAGTCTTTCTGGTTTTCTTGTAAATTTTCTTTAGTTACATGCAAAGTGGATCTCCTGGTGTGTGTATGTGCTGGGGAGTGGTAGAAGTGTAGAAAGAGTACAGTATTTAGTTACCATTGCACCTCTAGCCAAAGACTTCCAAGAACATACCTGCTGAATTTATTACTGGTTTAAGTGAGAAAGAACACACACTCTGAGGACCTGGGGGCCGTCTCAGTGAAAAGATACCAGAAAGAACTTTTTGCCAGGTCTGGTTGCATAGGCCTGTTACCCCAGCACTCTGGAAGGTTGAGGCAGGAGGATCTAAATTTTGAGCCTGACCTAGACAACTTGGCAACTTAGTGAGGCCCTGTCTCAAAAAAAAGGCAGAGAGTAGCTTAGTAAGATGGCTCTGGGTTCACTTCTCAGTACCCACAATGAAAATAAAAACAAATCAAAAAAACAAACCTTTTATAGAAATTTGGGCTTTGGTTGAATGATTTGCCAGATGGAGGAGGGGTTTGCTGTAGGTTGGATACTGTCATGGAGTGAGGGTAATTACATGATTGGAATCTCAATAAATTCTGTATATGAAGGGGGGAAGACCAGCTTGAGGATGAAGCTGTAAGTCGTACAGACGTAGCTATGAGAGAAGGGTGTTGTTAGTTTGTGGGTTATACATTAGTCTTATTTTCATCTGCGCTTAGACAAAATTCTGAAGCAGACTTGCTTTGTTCCAGGTGGCAGAGAGCCCTTGTCTGAAGGTAGCAATCTATGAGGTGATTTCTGTCCAGCAGGAGAGTAGTATTGCCTGTCTATAAATGCCAGGCCAGCCTCCAGGTGACAGAGAGTACTCCTTCTTCCTTCTTTCCCTTTTTTCTTCTTTCCCTCCTTTCTTGTTCATACAAATTGCTTTACTCTAACAAATGTTTCATCTGTTTTCTTTTGGGTATGGAAGTGCAAAGCTCTGGAACCAAAAAAAATAATTTTAAGTCTTTATTCAGTTTTTCCTTCAATTCTGTGCACATAAAGTTGACCTCAGGTTTTTAGTACAATTTTTTAAGGTTTAAATAGACTTTATTGTTTAAAGAGGGGCCCCCAACAAGCAGGGCCTATATATATATATATATATATATATATATATATATATATATCACATATATGTATATATAGTGCACTGGGTAGGGTTCTAAGAGAGGCAGACTTGATAGAATTTATAGAGGTAAAGGGAATTTATTTGGAGGGCTTATAAGTTTGAAGAGAGAGAGAGACCAAATTGGCCTTGTGCTTGAGGGAGAGCCGAATGGTCCAGTAGCTACTCAGGCTCATGCCAGGACACGAGTCCGAGATTGCAGGAAAGCTGGTACAAGCCTACTGTGGATGGGTGTCCAAGAAAACAAGGCAAAGGTGGGAGGCTGGTGCGAATCTACTGAGTCTCCTACAGAGGAGAACTGCGAATTGAAGACTCAGACAAGCCAGGAGCAAACCCAAGTCTCTCCCGCTCAAGGCTAGGCCAGAGCTTTTTAGGAAGAGGCTGCAACAATGTTTCTTCTTCCTTCCTTTTCTCGGTTCTTGGCTGCCTCTAATATACCCCTACCCCAGCACGGGGCCCTCAAGTAAGTAATACACATCTGAAAGCTGTTCCCTAAACATTCCCCAGTGGCAACAAGTTGACACAATTTCTCCAACAGCCACACATGGACCCTGGCATCACCACAGAGACACTGAAAAGCCATGATTGTAGAGGAGGTGATTGGAATTGAACAACACAATCCAGGAAAGGTTGACCAGGAATGCAGGAACATGGTCAGGATTGGTCACAGTGGGGTCAGGTCACAGGGCAAGGGAAGGAACAGCTTCATTCACTCCCACTCTTATAGTTCTCACATGTAACAGCACAGGATGGCAGGAGAATCAGGAAGCAACAAGTGAGCCTACCAGCAATATCCATGGTACCTAGCTGCTCCGTGGCAGCTTGGAATGCACAGCTCAGGGAGCCTCAGGGCAGGTCTGATGGGAGCAGACTCCTCAACAGCAGTGGAGTCAAGACAAGATGGCATGGAGTATACTGCAGACAGTGGCCCTTCAGTACATATTACTGGATTCAGCACACTAACCATGGAATCTGACAGATTTATATGTGTTCAAGAGAAAGTTGACCCTAACCCTAGCCCTTTGAAAATAGCATTAATCCATTTCGCTGGAGTTTTGTGATCTGAAAACTTTATATGGTCATGTTTTTGTAGCCTTGTTTAACAGTACTTAGTCTAGCCCAACAGCTTAAGAATGTTTTGTAGGCTCTTTTGGTGTTATTTACTTTTAATTCTTACTTTTGGATCTCTTTTTGTTTGTTTTGTTTTGGTGCTAGGGATGG
Organism: Ctenodactylus gundi; assembly: GCA_004027205.1. Taxonomy (NCBI): domain Eukaryota; kingdom Metazoa; phylum Chordata; class Mammalia; order Rodentia; family Ctenodactylidae; genus Ctenodactylus; species Ctenodactylus gundi. The sequence goes on along the minus strand of PVKB01002591.1, from coordinate 100,495 downwards.
AACCCAGTGTCTTTGCATTGACCTCCCTCTCTATCCCTTTATTACATTTTTATTTTAAGGAAGGGTCTCATTATTTCCCAGACTGAGCTTGAACTTGTCCTCCTGCTTCAGCCTCTCAGAGTGCTGGGACCATATTTGTATACCACCACACTCAGCTTGAATTACTTCTTGTGTGTAGGTGAGGTATGAGAGATACAGGTCTAATTTCTTTTCTTTTTGGGGCCTGGAGATGCAAATGGAGGCATTTCTATCAAATTGTCCCAGTATCATTTGTTGAAAAGTCTATACTTCCCCCATTTAATTTTCTTTGCAGTTTGATAATAAATATGTTTCCTTTTGACTATCAATTCTGTCTCATTCATTTTTGTTCCCATTCTATGCTAGTTACTTGATTATTTGATTTCTGAGGCATAATAGTAAGTTTCAAGTCAAATAATATTGGTACTGCAAGTTTGTGTTTTTATTTTTTTCCCATTTTATTGATATGTATTAGTGCAAAATTTAAGGTTTACAATGAAGTTGAGGATTTTGTGCACATACATATCTTGTCAAGGTGACGAAGAATTTCCCATTCTCCTTTTGTTCCTCCCCTTACCCACCACTCCCTCCCTCCCTGCCCTACCCCCCTGTTTCACTTTGTTTTTCGTTTTAAGTTCCATAAGAGTTGTGATCTGGGTCTCGCATATCAGAGACACCATTCGATATTTCACTTTCTGCTTCTGACTCACTTCACTAAGCATGACGTTCTCAAGTTTCTTCAATATGCCTGCAAAGGCATCCACACTGTTGGACTTTATTGATGAATAGTATTCCATTGTGTATAAATACCACAGTTTGTGTATCCATTGGTCTATTGATAGATATTTTGGTGACTTCCATATTTTAGCTATTGTTAGTTGTGCTGCTATGAACATAGGTATACATATATCTCTGTTATGTGTTGTTTTGACCTCTTTTGGATATATTCCCAGGGGGGGTTGTCGCTGGGCTGAAGGGGATATTTATTTCTAGTCTTTTGAGAGCTCTCCATACTGCTTTCCAAAGTGGTTGTACGAATTTACATTCCCACCAGCAGTGTAGGAGAGTTCCTTTTTCCCCACAGCCTCGCCAGCACTGATTACTAGTGATGATGGAAGTGCATCATATCAAAATCTGTGGGACACAATGAAAGCAGTCCTTAGAGGAAAATTCATAGCCCATAAATGCACACATCAAAAGAACAGAACAGTCACAAATAAATTCACTAATGGTGCACCTTAAGGACCTAGAGAAAAAAGAACAACTTTACCCAAAAGACAACAGAAGAGAAGAAATTATAAAGATCAGATCTGAAATAAATGAGATTGAAATTATAAAGACAATAAAAAAGATTAATGAGTCAAAGAGCTTGTTCTTTGAAAGAATTAACAAAATTGACAAACCTCTTGCCAACCTCATTAAGAAAAGGAAAGGCACAGATTAGCACATTCAGAAATGAAAAAGGTGAAATTACAACATACTCTGCAGAAATCCAGAATATTATAAGAAATTACTTTAAATACCTATATTCTAACAAATTTGAGAACTGGGAAGAAATGGATGACTTCCTAGATACATATAAAATACCAAAATTAAATGAGGAAGATATAAAAACCCTGAGCAAGACCATCACGCACACAGAAATTGAAACAGTAATAAAAGCTCTACCTACAAATAAAAGTCCAGGCCCAGATGGATTCACGGCAGAATTTTTTCAGTACTTTAGGGAAGAACTAACTCCAATCCTCCTCAAACTATTTCATAAAGTAGAAAGTGAAGGAATACTACCAAACTCATTTCTGGAGGCAAGCATCACACTAGTCCCAAAACCAGACAAAGACCTAACCAGGAAGGAAAATTATAGACCTTAATATCTATCTATCTATCTATCTATCTATCTATCTATCTATCCTTAATGAATGTAGATGCAAAAATCCTCAATAAGATTCTGGCAAACAGAATCCAGCAAGTAATCAAAAAGATCATACACCATGATCAAGTGAGCTTCATCCCTGAGATGCAAGGTTGGTTCAGCATATGAAAATCAACCAGTGTAATACACCATATCAACAAAAGCACAAGCAAAAACCACATGATCATCTCTATTGATGCAGAAAAAGCCTTTGACAAAATCCAGCACCCCTTCATGTTAAAAACACTGAGAAAAATAGGTATAGAGGGGCCCTACCTAAAACTTACAGAAACCACATATGCCAGGCCTACTGCAAATTTCATAGTAAATGGAGAAAAATTGAAAGTGTTCCCTCTCAAATCAGGAACAAGACAAGGTTTCCCACTTTCACCACTTTTATTCAACATAGTCCTTGAAACACTTGCCATAGCAATCAGACAAGAAAATGAAATAAAGGGAATCTGCATTGGAAAGGAGGAGGTCAAACTTTCCTTATTTGCAGATGATATGATTATCTACATGGAAGATCCCAAAAATTCCACTGCGAAACTTCTGGAAGTACTAAAAAAATGTAGCCAGGTCACAGGCTACAAAATTAACACTAAAAAATCAATAGCTCTTCTCTACACTAACAATAAACTTACAGAGCAAGAACTCAGAAAAACAATTCCATTCTCAATAGCTCAACAAAAATTTAAATACCTAGGAGTATACCTAACCATGGAAGTGAAGGACTTATATAAATAAAACTATATTACATTGAAGAAAGAAGGTATAGGAGACAGTAGAAAATGGAAAGAGATCCCCCACTCTTGGATAGGCAAAATAAATACAGTCAAGATGACTATACTACCTAAACTGATACATAGTTTCAGTGCAGTTCCTATCAAAATACCTACAAGTTTCTTCAAAGAACTTGAAACAACAATTTTTAAATTCATATGGAACCAAAAGAGATCAAGAATAGCTAAAGCAATCCCGAGCAACAAGACCAAGGCAGGAGGCATTACAGTTCAGGCATCAGGCTGTACTGTAAAGCAATATTTGTAAAAGCAATTTGGTACTGGCCCAGAAATAGACAGATAGACCAGTCGAACAGAATTGAAGACACAGAGACAACCCCAAATACCCTCAATCACTTAATCTTTGACAAAGGGGCCAAATGCATACAGTGGAAAAAAGACAGCCTGTTCAACAAATGGTGCTGGGAAAACTGGACATCCACATGCAGAAGAATGAATCTAGTCACACGTCTATCACCATGCACCAAAATCAAATCAAAGTGGATCAAAGACCTAGCCATTAAAAGCGAAACACTGAGCCTCCTAAAAGACAAATTAGGCAGATATCTAAAAGACATAGGGGTAGGCAAAGACATCCTTGACAAGACACCAAAAGCAAAAGAAATTATCCCCATTATTAACAAATGGGATCTTGTCAAATTAAGAAGCTTCTGTACAGCAAAGGAAACTATCAACAATGTAAAAAGAGAACAGACTGGGAAAAAACATTCACCACCAATAACACAGATAGGAAGCTCATACCTAGAATGTACAGGGAGCTGAAGAAAAATAAGCCAGCCAAAATAAAGGATCCTGTTGAAAAGTGGGCTAACTATATGAAGAGGCAGTTCACTCACGAAGAAGAACAAGTGGTCAATAGATATATGAAAAGATGTTCAACATCTGTAGCCATAAGAGATGCAAATCAGAACAACGCTAAGATACCATCTCACTCCAGATAGAATGGCCCGTATCAACAAGTTTGTGTTTTTAAAAAGAGTTTTGGACTGAAGGAATAGTTCAGTGGTTAAAAGTACTTGCTTAGCAAGTGCTAAGTACCCAAGTTCGATTCCCCAATACCACATAAGCTGGGCATGGTGGCACATGCCTATCATCCTAACACTTAGGGGGCTGAGGCAAGAGGATTGCCATGAACTGAGGCCGGTCTGGACTACATAGTGAGCTCATATCCATTCTGGACTACAGAGCGTGACCTTATCTCAAAGGGGGCGGGAGGAGGCTGGAAGAATGGCTCAGGGGTTAAAGCACCTGCCTAGCAAGCGCTGTGTTAAGCACTGAGTACCCAAGTTCTCTTCCCTAGCACCACATAAGCTGGGCTTGTTGGCTCATGCCTGTAATCCCAGCACGCGGGAGGCTGAGACAGAAGGATTGTATTGAGTCCAAGGCCAGCCTGGCCTCCATAGTGAGTTTAGGACCAGCTTGCGCCACAGAGCAAGACCTTGTTTAAAAAAAAAAAAACAAACATTTTTTTGGAAACTATTTAAATCTAGATTCTTTAATTTTCACATGCACTTTGGAATTACTTTGTCTGTTTGTACAAAGCATCTGGTGCATTGAATTTATGTACATCTGTTACATTGAATTATTTAATTTGGTAAGAGTTACCATCTTGGCAATATTTAGTGTTCTAGACATTCAATGTCTCTGTTTATTTAGCTTGTTAATTCTTTCAGTATAATATTTTGCACATCAGTGTATAGATACTATGCTGAACTTTGTTAAGTTTATTTCTGAGTCTTTTTTTTGGTTGTCATGTACAGAATTGTTTTCTTAACTTTTGATTTATTGTTAGCATATAGACACATGGACAAACGATTAATTTTTGTATACTTATATTCTGTGTACTTGTTAAATCATTTACTCTTGCAATTTTTAGTAGATTCTTTGACATTTTCTATATATATCATGTCAGCAAATAGCTAGTTTTATATCTTCCCTTCTAATCTGGACTCTCTTTATTTGTTTCATTGCTGCTTTGACTAGACTGTGATACCAGAGTACAGGGTTAGATAGAACTAGCAAGATTGGATATCCTTGACCTGTTTCTGGTTTTAGGGAGGAATATTTAGTAATTGAATATGATGTTTATTGTGCGTTTGGGTTAGATGAGCCCTTACTTTTATTCCTGTTGTGTTGAAAAGTAGTTTTTGTTGTTATTTTTCCAGTACTGAAGACTGAACTCAGAGTCTTTACCCTCAGCCACTTTCCCAGTCTGTTTTAATTTGATAAAAGGTCTTGGTAAACTGCCAACTTGACCAACTGGACTGGAACTTGTGATCTTCTTTACCTCAGCCTCCCAGAGTGCTAGGATTACAGATGTAACCTACCATGCCTGGCGAGAGTTTTATCATAAAACGATGTTGAGTTTTGTTAAATGATTTATATGTATCTGTTGAGACAATCACATGGTTTTTTTGTGCTTTTATTACAGTAGAGTATTATATGAATTGATTCCTGGATACTAAACCATGCTTGCAGTCCTGTGATTAATCCATTTTGGTCATGATGTAAATTGTTCTTATATATTGGTAAATTTGGTTCACTAATATTTTAAGGACTTTGCTGTTATTTTTCATAATAATTAATATGTGGTGTTCTTGTGATTTCTTTGTCTGACTTTATAATTGGATGAATGCTGGCCTTACATAGTGAAGTTGCCACTCCACCTGTATTTTCTAAAGCCTGTAAAAGACTTGTTATTTCTGTATTTCAATATTTGATAGAATTTAATAGTGAAAACCATCTCGGCATGAGCTTTTCTTTGTGGGAAGACTATCACTTATAAATCTATCCAGATTATCTATTTCTTCCATGTCAGTTCAGATAATTTCTGTCTTTTTAGGGATTTATCCAACTTACATTACCACTATAAGGCAGTGGCCTTCAACTTTTTTTTTGTTTGTTTGTTTTTTGTTTTTTGTTTTTTGGAGACAGGGTCTTGTTCTGTCATCCAGGCTCGTCCTGAACTCACTATATGGCCCAGACTGGCTTCAAACTCATATAGACACCCAACCTATTTAACACCAGTGATCAATTTAGTTGAAAACCATTCTTCAAAGGATGTGGAGGGGTAGGGGATAATAAAGGGAGGGTGGAGGTACTTGTTATGCAGTAGGATATTGGAGGATAGTTTTGAAATAGTGAGCAGCAGCAGGAGGGGAGTGGGAAGTAAAGCTCTGCCACCCTTTAGGTCAGCAATGGCATTAGAGTCTCATAAGAGCATGCGGACAGGAGACAGGGCCTTACTCAGTGCTCCCCTCCTGCTTGCATTTCGCATGTCCCACTGCCCTCATCCTTCCGAGGCTGCAGTTGGGTTGGGGACCCCTGTTCTAATGTGTTGGAATAAATTGTTCTGAAAACCTCCTCACAGTATTTTTAATTTTGTTAGAGTTGTCAGTGATCTCTTTCACTTCTGATTTGGGGATTTTTTGGTTTTTACTCTTGATCAGTAAAAGTTCTGTCAGTTTCCCTAATTGTTTCAAGAAACACTGACCTCAATCTCCAATACCACAAAAAAAGCAAAAATTAAAGAAATAAATCTAAAACTGTTTCTCTTGTGACTTGTTTCAGTAGAACTACTTTCTGAGTATTATTTATATTGTCTGTTACTCTTGATCTCAGCCAAAAGGCTGACAAGTGATATTATTAATGTGTCTATAAATGATCATATATTTTTATATTCCTCTGAAAGATACAACCATGTCTCAAGCTAAACATTTTCTTATTATAGTTTTACTTTGTTTTAAAATTCTGGATTAGGGGCTGGAGGAATATCACAGAAGTCAGAGTGCTTGCCTAGCTAGCTCACAGCCCTGAATTTGATTCTCCAGCACCACATGGTGGCACATGCCTATGATCCCTGCACTCGGGAGAAGCAGGAGGATTTCTGTGAGTTCAAGGCCAACTTGGGCTACAGAGTGGAACCGTTCCTCAAATTTGATTAATTAATTTTAGACCAGCGCTGTTAAAAAAGCTGAAGAACCTAATACATAGAATGTTCTTCTTAATATTTAGATATCAAAGCATGATTAGTTAATGCCAAGCCTTTTTTCTTGTTAAATTAGCTTTGAATACTACAACTTAAAATGGTATTAGAAGAATTTGGAATTAAGAGTATAAGAATGTGTCTTTCAAATTTTTATTTATCTTTGATTTCTATCTCATCAAATACTAGCTGGGAAAACACTTCAAATTTTTAATATTGAGATGAAGAGTAAAATGAAGTCTCATACAATGGCAGATGAGGTGATTTTCTGGAAGTGGATCTCTGTGAGCACTCTTGCCTTGGTGACTGAGAGTGCAGTCTACCACTGGAATATGGAAGGCGACTCCCAGCCTGTGAAGATATTTGATAGGCATGCCAGTCTGGCTGGTTATCAGATGATCCACTATCGGACTGATGCTCACCAAAAGTGGCTGCTTCTCATTGGCATCTCAGCTCAGGTAAGCTTCAAGAGTGGGTCTACTGTGACTTATAAGTCGTAGTAGAGTGGAATGGCTCAATTATTGGAGGTCAGGACAGGTGTAGAGAAAGTAGTGTGATCTATGACTTAAAGAAATAGAGATTACAAAGAAATGCGTATTTTGGATTAAATAATTTTAACTGAGTTTTTGCACATTACCCCACTATATTCTATCTAGTTACTGATGCTCATTCTACAAAATATTTCTGGTATAGTTTTGAGAAGTGAAGTGTTTAAGAGTTTTACAGAGAAATTTGAAGCCTATAAATTTCAGGAAGTTGTTTTGTTTTTTTGTGTATGGTACTAGGAAGGATTGAGCATAGAGCCTTCCCACTGAATTACATGCTCAGCCCATTTTTATCTTAGATTTTGAGACAGAGTCTCACTCAGGCTGGGCTTGTGATTCTCCTGAGTTCACCTTCCAGGTTGCTGGAGTTACAGGCCTGTGCCACTGAGCCTAGCCTACAAGAAATATTCTTTAGGCTGTATTTCAAGGACTCTATGAAATATTACTAACTCATGTCCATTTGTAATAAAAGTGGTGTCTTCATTTTTTTTCTGGTGGCTAATCCATATACCAGATACTTGAAGTCAAGAGAGTATTTTACACTGGTGTCTTTGTTGGCCAATACTGGCCATTGTGTCACATGTGAACAGATACAGGTCTTTCAGAATTCTGATTCTTAGACAACTGTGAAATATTGGAAGAGAGAACTGTGGGATCCTTGAAAGAACACCTTCAGTCAGTTGTTCCTTTTTGTTTTGTTTTTCTTCTTGTTTTGTTTTTGGTACCAGGATCAAGCTCAGAGCCTTCACACTCACCGACATCCCCAGCCCCTTTTTACTTTTGATTTTGAGGCAGGGTGTTATGGTTAGGATCTGGAGTGTCCCCCAAAAACCTCATGTATTTGGATGTTGTAAAATACACATATGCTATTAAGAGCTGAGGCCTGGTCAGTAGGGACAGACCACTTTAGCAGAACCGTGAAGTGTAGCTCTGCCCTTCCTCATTCACTTGACTGTTTGCTGTGTCATACAGAGCTTTCCTCTGCCTAGCCTCTGCCATGTGTTTCCACCATTGCTGGCTGCCTGTGAATGGACTGTGACCATCTGAAACTGTGAGCTAAAATAAAATTTTCCTTCCTTAAGTTGTAAATGTTGAGTATTTTTGTCCCAGCAATGAGAAAGTAACTAAGGTATAAGGTCTCCTGAATGGCTGAGTTACTCAGACTGGGATCAAAATTGTGATCCTCCTACCTTAGCCTCCAATAATGCTAAGATTACAGACCTGTACCACAGCCCTGGCTGAGCAACAGCCTTTTATAACACAGTACACAAGTAATGTTTGTTTTCGCAACCAGTTTTTGAATTTACAAAATAATTAGGTCAGAGTTACCTGGCAGATGAGGCTGAAAATCAAACTAGGGATCTAATTAGGGTATCTGTCTCCCATCAGAGTTTAGCTATAGGTTGGAGGGGAGGACAGTTCTTAGATACCTGAGGAGGGCAATTCTTTTATTTGAAAGGGAGCTACCCTTTCTTTCTCAAGCTGGCATCTACATGTGTATGCAACTGATATTTCTTTTTTCCTTTTTCTCCCTCCTCCCTGGAGGTCCATATCTGCTTCCAGGAAAGGGAAAGGGTGGATCACCTTTCTACTTTCTAGAATATGTAATCTTCAATTTAAAATTCCATCTTGTCAGTATCAAGAGTATCTATAGACACACCCAGAAGAAGGTACAACCACAGGGAGAATCTGTGCAACAAGTTCTTTTATGGATAAGTTTGGAGGTGATAATGAAAAAAGACAAACAGTTGCACTTGACCTTTGTTATGCCAGAGGAGGAACTGGGAAAACTGTGTTTTATAGCCCATCCTGCTATTCAAAAGTCATTTGCAGTCTGGTAGTGCAGTGTAGTAGTAGAGCACTTTAGCTTGCATGCCTGAGGCTCTGGGTTCTAAACTCAGCACTGCCAAAAGGAAACGTCTTTGGGAAAACTTTGCTTGTTTAAGTCATTACAGACCCTGTCTCAAAAAACAAACCAAACCAAAAATAACCACAAAAAACAAAGAATGGTTAATATCAATGCATTTGGGTTCTCTAGAGAAGAACAAAATAGGAAATATATGTGTGTATGTGTAGATGTGTTTATGTATGTATGTAAAATTATGCGAGGGAATTTATTAGGTAGTCTGGCAGATCAGAGACAAAAGGACCCAAAATGGATGCATGTGGATTCACTAGTTGCTCAGAGGTGAAGATGGACACCATAGAACAAGGGAGATCAAGGATGCAACAACACCAGTCCAAGTTCAAAGGTGTGGAAGCTCAAGCTTATTAAAGTACAATCTCCAGTGAGACATAGTGTTGGAGATCAGTGTCCAAAGGTGCTGGCAAAGGCTGGAGGTCTTCCAGAAAGAGGCTACATTATTTTCTTTTTTATTCTGATCAGCCTACAAGTCTTTTGGTTTGTATCACCCACAAATGAGGTGGGTCTTCTTCCCTTCCCTCAGTTTGCTGGCGTATATGTTAGTCTTCCATTGACACACCCAAAACTGTAATTTACTAATCTGCTAGGCACTTCTTTTTTTCTTTCCTTCTTTCCTTTTATCTTATTTTATTTTATTTATTTTTATTGTCTTGCGCGGCAGTCCAGCCTGGTCCTGAACTCACTAGGGAGCTCAGGCTGGCCTTGAACACATGGCAGTCCTCCTGCCTCAGCCTCCTGGGTTCTGGGATTATAGGCATGCACCACCAGGCCCAGCATTATGTGCTGCTGGGAAATCAGACTCAGAGCCTTGAGCCTACTGAGTAACCACTTTAACTGCTGAGCCATTGCTCCAGCCCCAGCATTTCTTAACTTACTTAACTTGACAAAGCATAATTAATGGTAACAATCAACCCTTCACAAACATTTTCAAAACACAGAAGGGAATATTTTCCAGTTCTGTCTGTGTTTCCAGCAACATATGACAAAAGAAAACTAGAGTTCATGCTGTCCTATGAATATAGATTCAGAAACCTCAGTATTGTAGAAAATTGAATGCAGAGAAACATAAAAAGAATTTCACATGATTACTAAGTTGGACTTATCTGAGGAATACAGGATAGTTTAATATTTAAAAACTAATATACAATATTAGTAAAGTACAAAAGTTCTATGATTTTTTCAGTAGGTATAGAGAAAGCATTTGACAGAATCTTATGGTCTCTCATAATAAAAACTTCTCAGCAAAGTAGGAGTAGATGGAAACTTCCTCGGCCTAATAAGGGCATTTGTAAAAAACACAGCTCACATCTTACTCTGCAGTAAAAAACTAAACTCTTTTCCCCCTTTGATAAGGATCAAGACAAGGATGTCTTTCCTTGTCACTTCTGTTTGACATTGGCTAGAGATTCTAGCCTATAGCCATTAGGCCAGAAAAAAGGGGAAAAATTGAATTAAAACTATGTAATTACAATTTTATATAATGAGAATCATAAGAATGAGTAAAATAATACTATAATAAACAAGTTTAGCAAGATTGCAGAATTAAAGGTCAGTATACAAAAAATGATTTTTTTTTTGAGACAAGGTTTTGCTGTATAGTCCAGATTGATCCTGAACTCACTATGTAGCCCAGGCCAGCCTCAAACTCATGCCAATCCTCCTGTCTCAGCCTCCCAAGTGTTGCAGTTACAGTTGTGTGCCACCATTTCCCACTAATATTTGTGTGGTATACTGGGAAATTGAACCCAGGGCTTTGCACATGTTAAAGCAAGCACTGTAACCACTGAGCTATACCCTCAGCCCCCGAAAATGAATTGTATTCGTATGAATTTGCAGTGACAGTCTGAAAATCAAATAAAAGCCAGGATTAGTAATGTGTGCTTAGAAGCCCAATCACTTGGGAGGCTGAGGTAGGAGGATTACTTGAAACTAGGGTTTCTAGACAACCTGGTGAATGGATGGAACAAAGGATGGAAGGAAGAAAATAAATTCTATTCAGTGTGGCCCCCAAAAGGGTTAAATACTTTGGAATAAATTTATCAAAAGAATTATACAACCTATACTCTGAATAGAACATTGTTGAAAACTATTAAGGAAGACCTAAACAAATAGAAAAATATATCATGTTCATAGTTTGGAAGGCAGTATTGTAAGATGGCTATACTCCCCCAAGTTGATTTTAAATTCAACATAATCTCTATAAGAATACATACCACACAAATTTCTTCCTAGAAATTGACAAAGAGAAAAAATCTATTGTTGGAAGAAAATATTTTAAGATCATGTATTCATAAGGGATTCATATTCAGCATAGGGAATAACTCTTACACCTCAATAAAAAGATAAAAATTCAATTTAAAAATAGGGAAATGATTTGAATAGATATTTATTTCTTCAAGAATTATTCACAAGTCCAGTAAGCACCTGAAAAGATACATTGCCTCATTAGACGTTGTAGAAATGCTAATTAAAAACCACAGTGAAATGTCACTTCACCTCCACTAGGATGACTGTAGTTAAAAAAAAAAAAAAGGACAACTCAAGACCCTGTGTTTGGTTCCCCAACACCACATAAGCCAGGCCTAGTGGTGCACACCTGCAATCCCAGCACTTGGGAGGCTGAGGCAGGAGGATTGCCATTAGTTCAAGGCCAGCCTGGGCTCCGTAGTGAGTTCAGGCAGCTAGGACTATAGAACATGACCCTGTCTCAAAAAAAAAAAAAAAAAAAAAAAAAAAAAAAAAAAAAAAAAAAAAAAAAAAAAAAAAAAAAAAAAAAAAAAAAAAAAAAAAAAAAAAAAAAAAAAAAAGGTGCAGACAATGAAAGTTGTGAAGTATATGGAAAGATTAGACCATTGGAATATAAAATGGCATAGTTGCAGTTTAGCAACTCTTCAAAAAGTTAAACAGAATCACTGTATGACCTAGGATTTCTACATCTAGTCCTGTCCATAAAAGACGTGAAAATATCATCTGCACCAAAAATTATACATATGACTTCAATGGAATTGTGTGTTATGGCCTCTGAAAATGCCCTACATAAAAACCATGAGAACACTGGCAAATTTGTTTTGTTTTGTTTTGTTTTTTTGAGACAGGGTCTCACTCTGTACTCCAAGCTGGTCATGAACTCACTGTGGAGCCCAGGATAGCCTCAAACTCATGCCAATCCACCTGCCTCATCCTCCCTAGTGCTGGGATTATAGGCATGTACCACAATGCCCGGCCTGGCAGTTATTATCAAAATCAGTTTTCTCAGAACTCTGGAGATTAATCATAGGATTGCAAAAATCCAAAGAATTTTAATTTAAGGAAGTTGGCTCCAAGATAGTATTTTAACTTGCCCTTTTACCATCTTCTCTTTCTAGCTATTTGATATCTTTGAAAACCAACAGCTCTATAGTTAAAGTAATAATCTAGCAACCTATCAGCCTGTGAAGGAGGCATAATGGCTTGGAGCTCCTTGCATTCCCAAAAGGAGTTTTTTTTTTTTTTTTTTTTTTAAGTGGTACTGGTGATCAAGTCCAGAACCTTCATACTGAGCTACATCTCCAGTTACCCCCACCTTTTTTTTTTAAAAACAAGGTCTCAGTTTCACCAAGTTGCCCAGTCTTGGCACTAACTTGTGATCCTCCTGCTTCAGCCTTCCAAAGTGCTGGGATTAAGGCTTGTGCCACTGGGCCTGGCAAAAATGTCATTTTGGACCTCTCAGGCAGTTCTTTGGAAAACTACCTTTGAAGGCCTTATCTTTGACTTGTCTTGGAAATTGTTCAATGTAAACAATTTTACTCTCTTGGGACATTGTAATAAACTAGGAATAGCAGTTGTTGAACATCATAGATGCCTGAGGACATAATAGCTACTAAGAGAAACAAGACATTGAATCAGAAACATAAAAAGAAAAGCTGTCCAAGGAGTTGTTCTTTCTTGAGTTTCCAAAAGCATCAACATATTCTCAGAGGTCTAGTTCTAGGCCACATGCATGGACAGAATTGTGTGCATGCCCAAGAAAGTACCAATAAGGCCCTGTGCTCCTGCCTTGTACTAACCTTGAGATTACAAACAAGCAGGCAGTGAGTGCTGAAGAGTAAGGCAGAATTATAAACTATGTGCCAGAGCATGCTTTCATTGCTTTCTCTTCAAAGACTGAGGTTTGAGGTGTGTAAGGAAATCTCCCTGGGCGTATCACCACCTTGACCTCTGGGATTGAACCCAAGGCCTACATTAAGGGACCTTCTTTAAATCTTTACTTTCAAAGGGTATGTAATTTTGATGTAATATATATGTGCACAAAATACAAGTTCAGTGTAAACATTATGTATTACATATATACATATCAATAAAGTGGGAATAAATCTTTACTTTGAATGTCTTTAATAGTTATTTAATCATTAACAGAGTTGAAATTTACCACATATGACAGGCTAATGAGCCTTCTACAGTCTTGGACAGCTAAAAATATGACCACACAAGATTGTTAGATTTTAACATTATCATGTGACCTTTAGTTATATATTGTTTGTGACTTAATTGCTCAGTATTTGAGCTCAGAGTTTGCAGGCAACAGCCAAATTCTGCTAAGGGAAGGGCATAGAGCAGTGCCAACTCTGCCTCACATTCCTGCCACATATAATCCTTGAATCAAAATCTTCACATATTAGGCAGGAGAAGCACTAGGGCAACTTAGAGAGTAACACATGGTGATTATCAATGAGAGTATTTCAGCCTGCCTATACATGCACATGTGTGTGAAGATAGGAATATATTGTTATCAGGCAATGTTGTGTTTTGTGTTGTAATACTAAGGGTTGAGATCAGGACCTTTACACTAAAGTACATCTCCAGGCCATTTTTTATCTTTAATTTTGGGACAGGGTCGCACTAAGTTGATGAGTTGCCCAAACTTGGCTGAGCTGGGGGGATTGCAAGTTTGAGCCCAGCCTGGACAGCTTAGTGACTTAGTGAGATCACCTCAAAATAAAAATTTAAAAAAGAACTGGGGATGTAGCTCAGTGCAGAGGTGCTGTGTTCAATTCCCAGTACCATAAATAAAAAAATAAACAAATAATTTAAAATGACAAAATATCTTGAATATAAAATGATGAAAATGGCATACATGCAAATGGAATCCAAAAAGTAGTTTGGCTATAAAATATCAGATAAAGTAGACTTTAAAATTGTTATTACAAACTTATTCATCAAACTTATTCCTAAGTGTACATGTTAACCTTAGTTTATAATAGTGAGGGGGCAGAGTCAAGGTGGCAGTGAAGTGGAATCTTCCATTAAAGGCTCCTCAGGGATTCAGCCACAAGGCCATGGGAATGAAAACTTCTTAATGGCTTAGCTTAAGAAAGGAATGGAGCTCCAGCATCTGAGACCAGCAGGAATGGCAGAAAGCTCTCTGAGGCTGTAGAGACTGGGGAAAAAAAAAATCCATGGTAAGGGGAATTCCCCAGACAGAAATAACCTAGGACTGTAGGGGGTTGGGAGTGGATGTTCAGCTGCAGAAACAAGGAAGGGTACCCTTTTTGCCATCATGGTGCCAGAGGCAAAGAAGGGAGCTCCTTCTCGTCCCAAAGCTGAAGCCAGAGAAAGCTCTAAAGGCCAAGAAGGCAGTTTTGAAAGGTATCCACAGCCATAAAAAGAAGAAGATCCACATCATTTTAAACAATTATTTTATTGTAAAAAAATCACATGACATAAAATTTAACTTTTTATTTTTGTAAATACATGAATTCCAAATTCTTTAACACAGAACCATGGGGTTTGGGGAATCAATGAGTGTCTATGTCCACCCCTTTTCTATCTGACCATTGCTTCTCTTTCTGCCTTGTCATTCATGTTGCGGCCTTTTTATGTCTTTATTTTGGTGCATTTCATAAGAAGTACACCCATCTATAGTCTTTTCTGCTCGGTACATTTCACTGAGCATTATTTACTCTAGGAGAAGATCCACATCTAACTTACGTTCTAGCGGGCCAAGATCTTGCAGGTCTGGATGGAGCCCAAACATCCTTGAAAGAGTATCCCCAGGAGAAACAGACTTGACTACTGTGCCATCATCAAGTTCCTTCTGACCACAGAGTCAGACATGAAGAAGATAGAGGGCAACAACAGACTTGTGTTCATTGTGAATGTCAAAGCCAGCAAACACCAGATCAGACAAGGTGTGAAAAAGTTCTATGACATTGTTGTGGCCAAGGTCAATACTCTAATCGAGCCTGTTGGAGAAAAGAAAGCTTATGTTTGACTGGCTTCTGTTATGTTAGATGTTGGTAACAAAATTTGGATCATCTAAACTGAGTCTAGCTGGCTAATTCTAAATACCAGGGTTTTTTTCACAATGAAGTAAAAATCAGAAAGAAACAGTGAAGGCCCAGAGGGTCAGAGACCTCAGAGCTAAATGGCAGCCAGCCTCCAGGAGAAATATATCGCTACAAGCTTTGAGTGCAGTGTGAGGGCTTTGCCGGAAGTGCCTGGTAGCTGGTGCTTGAGAGACGATCTAAGAGCCCCATGCTAGGGAGATGTAAAGGAAGTTGGCTGGTTAAAGCACTTGCCCAACAAACACAAGGCTGTGAGTTAGATCCCCCAGCACCACAAACTGGGCATGGTGGAACACACCAATAGTCCCAGCACTTGAGAGGCTGAGGCAGGATTGCTGTGAATTTGAGGACAGCCCGGGTCAGCCTGGACCACAAAGCGAGACCCTGCCTAGGAGTCTTATTTTGACTAACAGAGGCATTACATATTTTTTATGACTTGGTTTTCTCATATTAGAAAAAACCATATGATACTTAACTTTCTGGGTCTGCTTTATTTCACTGAGCATAATGTTCTCAAGGTGCATCCATTTACCTACAAATTACCCAAATTTGTCATCTTTTATGGCAGTTCATTGTGTATATATACCAAATAGTGATCTGTACTTGGGCATATTGGCTTCTTCCAAGATTTGGCTACTACAAATTGTGCTGCTGTGAACATGGGTATGCATGTGTTGCTATAGTATGATGACTTACTCTTTGGGGAAGATACCCAAGAGAGGTATAGCTGGGCCAAATGGAGTGTTGATGTTCAATTTTCTGAGGAATCTCCACACTGCTTTCCATAGTGGTTGTACCTCCCACCAGCAATGTAGTAGGGTTTCTTTTTCCTCAAAGCCTCGCCAGCATATGTTGTTTTTGAGTTTATAATAGCAGTCATTCCTAATGGCTTAAAATGGAACCTCAGTGTTGTTTTAATTTGCATTTCTCTGATGGATAAGGATGTGAGGCATTTTTTTTTACGTATTTATTGGCCATTTGGACTTCCGAAAACTGTTTATTGATTTCAGATTCTAATTTTTTGATTGAGTCCTTTATTTTGGGGTGGGGGGTCTAATTTTTTTCAGTACTTGATATATTCTTGATAATATTCCTCTGTCTGAGGAGTAGCTGGCAAATATTTTTTCCCATTTCATGGTTGCTCTCTTCACTCTGTTGATTGTTTCCTTTGGTGTGCAGAAGCCTTTTAATTTCATTCAGTCCATTTGTCGTTTCTTGTTGCTGTCTCGCCTACAACTATGTCTTGGAAAGTTTTGCTTTCTCTTCCAATGAGTTCAGTGCTTCCATTTTAATGTCTGAGTCTTTGATTCATTTTGATTTGATTTTGGGGCATGGTGGAAGTTGTGGGTCTAGTTTCATTCTTCTACATATGGTTAGCCAGTTTTCCCAGAACCATTTTTTAAAGAAGCTATCTTTACTTTAGAGTATATTTTTGAGCCCTTTGTAAAATCAAATGGCTGAAGATACTCAGAGAGGTTTCTGCAGCCTCAGTTCTATTCCATTGATCCACCTGTCTGTTTTTGTGCCAGCACCATGTTGTTTTTATCACTGTTGTGGTGTAATATAATTTGATATCTGGTGTTATGATGCCTCCTTTTGTTTTGTTGCTTAGATTGTTTTGGCTATTATTCTTGGCCTCTTGTGGTTCCATATTAATTTTGGGTCCTATTTTTCCTAGTTCTATAAAGAATGCTGCTGTTATCTTGGTTGGGTTTGCATTGAATCTGTACATCAGTTTTAAGTAGTATGGCCATTTTAACAATATTGGTTCTGCCTATCCAGGAACAGGGGATGTCTTTTCATTTTATAAAATCCTCTTTGATTTCTTTTTTCAGAGTACTATAATTCTCAGTATAGAGGTCCTTCACATGCTTTGTTTGGTAGATTCTTAGGTATTTAATTCTCTTTGAGGTGACTGAATGAAATTGTTTTTCTAATCTCTTTTTCAGTTTTTATTATTGCTATAAGGGAATGCTACAGATTTTTGTGCATTGATTTTATATCCAGCAACTTGACTGAATTTGTTTATTAGGTCTAGGAGTCTTCTGGTAGAGTTTTTGGGGTCCTCTATGTAAAGGATTATGTCATCTGAAAATAAAGATAAGTTGACTTCTTTCTTTCCTGTGCATATTCCCTTTATTACAGTCTCTTGCCTGATTGCTCCAGCTGAGGTTTCGAGTAAATGTTAAATAGGAGTGGTGAGAGTCGACACCTTTTTCTTGTTCCTGATTTGAGGGGAAATGCTTCCAGTTTTTCCCCATTTAGTATTATATTAGCTGTAGAATTGTCATAAATTGCTTTTATTAGCTTTAGCAAGGGTCCTTCTATACCTGTTTTCATCAGAGTTTTGATCATGAAGGGGTATTGTATTTTGTGAAAGGCTTTTTCTGCATCTGTTGAAATGATCATGTGGTTTTTCTCCCTTGCTTTTGTTAATGGGATATATTACATTAATTTGCGTAATTGATTTGAGCCAGCTGTACATATTTGGGATGAAGCCAACTTGGTCATGATCTACGATCTTTTTAATAATTTGTTAGGTTCTGTTTGCAAGTAACATATAGAGGATATTTACATCAATATTCATTAAAGAAATTTGCCTGCACTTTTCTGTCTTTGTTGGGTCTTTGTCTGGTTTGGGAATCAAGATGATACTTGCTTCTGGGAAGGAATTGGGCAGTGGTCCCTCTCTTTCAATTTCATGGAAGAGTTTAAGGAGCATTGGCACTAACTTCCCTAAAGTTCTGATGAAATTCTGCGGTGAATCCATTAGGTCCTGGGCTTTTCTTTGTTGGGCAATCCTTTATTACTGCCTCGATTTCATCCGTGGTTATTGCTCTGTTGAGTGTTTCTGAATCTGCCTGGCTCTATTTGGGTATATGATACATATCAAGGAATTTATCCATTTCTTCTGAGTTCCTGAATGTGTTGGAATTTTTTTTTGGAATAGTTTCTTATACTTCTCTGAGTGTCTGTTGTGATTTCACCTTTTCCATTTCTAATTGCGGTTGTGTGGATTTTTTTCCTTTTAATGAGTTTGGCTAGAGGTTTATCAATGTTATTTATCCTTTCAAAGAACCAACTCTTTGAGTCACTGATCTTTTCTATTTTTTTTAGTTTCAGTTTCATCATTCTCTGCTCTGATTCTTATAATTTCCTTCCCTTTACTATCTGTGGACTTAACTTGTTGTTGTTTGTCAAGGACTTTAAGCTGCATCATTAGATCATTAACTTTAGATTGCTCTGTTTTTTTCCCATACGTTCAGTCATACCTAGAAATTTCCCTCTTAGTACTGTTTTCATTATGTCCCACAGATTCTGGTATGAGGTACTTCCATTGTCTTTTGACATTAGGAAGTTTTTTATCTCTTTTTTGGTTTCTTTTGTGATCCCACTCCTTGTTCAGTATTATTTAATCTCCATGTATTTGTGTAGTTTCTGTAGTTACTTTTGATATTGATCTCTAATTTTATTGTACTATGATCTGAAAGTATTCAGAGAATGATTTCAATTCGTTTGTATTTATTAAGCATGCCTCATGTCCAAGGATATGGTCTGTTTTGGAAAAAGACCTATGTGCTGCTGAGAAAAAGGTGTATTCTGTTGACATTGGAATGAATAGCCTGTAGATATTTGTTAGGTCCATATGCTCCATGATGTGATTTTGTTCTGATGTTTCTTTGTTGATTTTTTTGTCCAGTTGATCTGTCTATTTGTGAGAGTGAAGTCCCTTAGTATGATTGTATTGGGGCCTCTTTGGTTCTTCATGTCCCATAATTTCTGTTGTATGTAACTGGGTGCTCTTACATTGGGTGCATATATGCTTATAATTCAAAGCTCTTCCTGTTGGATTGTACCTTTTACCAATATGTAGGGACTATCTTTGTCTCTGTTCTGATCTGTTTTGATTTGAAGTCTGCAGTGTCTGAAAAAAGCATAGCTACTCCTGCTTTTTCCTGGCTCCAGTAGTATATATTAGTTCACAGCCTTTTACCTTCAGCCTGTATGCTTCTTTGTGGGTGAAGTGTGTCTCTTACAGACAACAAATTGTTGGATTTTGTTTTTTGATCCACTCTGCCGGTCTGTGTTTTTTGATTGGCAACTTAAGACCAGTAGTATTTATTGTAAGATTTTTACTGAGTCCTGTCGTTGTCCCTGTTTTTTTACTCTTGCTTGTTTGCTTTTTCTTTTTGTTACACTTTTGCTCTAGGTGTTTCCTTTGCTCTGTGTCCTTTGGTGTTGCTTATGTCTCTATTTCTAAGATCCCTTTGAGTATTTTCTGCAATGCTGGGTGGTGGTCGCAAATTTCTTTAGGGATTCTTGGTCATGAAAAATTTTTACTTCCCTTCAATTTCCAGGGATAATTTTGCTGGCTACAATAACCTGGGTTGATGCTTACTGTCTTTTAGAGCTTGAAATAATTTTTTTTGTGCTCTTCTGGCTTTAAAAGTTGGCATAAGAAATCTGCAGTAATTAGAATGGGTTTTCCTTGGTAAAATGTCTACTTTTTCTCTTATTGCTTTTAATATTCTTTATGTTGAATTTCTGTAGTTTTGATTATGATGTGATGGGTATTTTTGCTGGTTGAGGTTATTTAGTGTTCTAGATTCAGGAAATTCTCCTGTATGATTTCATGAATAAGTTCTTGTGACATTTGGTACTGTCTTCTGCTGTTTCTCCCACTCTCAGAATTCAGAGGTTGGTTCTCTTTGAATTATCCATCAGCTATTGTATGCAGCTATTTTGCTCATTTTTAATTTTGGAGTCATTCCTAATTATGGTATTCATTTCCTCAACCTTGTCTTCAAGGTCTGAAATTCTGTCTTCACAATGTTTAAGTTGACTTCCCTGCTGGTAATGAATTTTTCATATCCTAAACTGAATTTCAGCTACATTTCTTTTCAGAACTTCCACCTCTCTGTCAAAATGTTCCTTCATATTATTACATTTTCTTATTTATCTCAGCCAGCTTTTATTTGTGGCTTCTATATGCTCAGTAAGGTTTTTATCTATTAGGCCCACTATTTGTGTAGTAAGTTCCTCTTTAAGCCTGCTGATCATTGCTTATATTTCTTTAAGAATATCTGGTTTAAACTCACTTATTTGCTTGTTGACTTCCTTCCCTATAAGTTCCATTATTTCAGGGCCCATGACTGGTTTTGGGGCACCCAGGCATTTCTGTGTTTGTCCTGTTCCCTTATCTTTCTGTTTCTGTTATTGAGGAACTTCACTATAAAGGCGTAGCTGAGAAGTTTCTGTGAAAGGGGTATGAGGATGTTTTGCAGGGTGCCAAGTGTTCTTTGATTTTTTGCTGGGAATAGACAGTGATGGGCTCTGAAGTGTCATGTTCACCTCCAGCCCCCTCAACTAAGCTCTCCCATCTGCCATGGCTTCCCTCCCCTGAGGGCAGGGCTCTCCACCCTCCGAGGTGCTCCCACTACCGCCTGAGCCCTTCAGGGGCTTGGCAGCCATTCTCTCCTCTCAAATGTCTCTTGTGCCAGTTTCCTCCTGGGCACTGTTTAAGAGCGTTCCCAAACCCCTTGTGTGCCCGTCTGAGCCTTCTACTCTAAACAGTTCAGGCTCAAGATTTTTTTTTTAAATGGCTCCAGCCTACATCACTGCCTGTTACGGCTGCAGAGCGCTGCTTCTGGTCTACATTCCAGGAACTAGGGGAAGCTCACAGTGCATTTGCAGTTTGTACTTCTCACCAGCTCGTTTTGGGGCACTGGGGCTATCAGCTGCTTTGAGTTCCCACTTCTCCTAGATTCAGGCTTATTTGGGTCTGAGATTCCCAGCCGGCTTTCCTTCATCTTTGGATGCTGGTGGCTCACAGCCATTTGTATTCAGCCTGGGCTGCGGTTTACTTCTGCTTCTGGTGTGTCTTTGGGATTTCTGATCTTCCTGTAGCCTCCTTTCAGTTGTTAGGGCAGTCCTCCCTCTCCTAGCTACCTTGACCAGGCAGTTTTTAACTATAATCTCAACTTATGAAGTGTGTCCACAAGGAGACATGCAGCTCTGTTACCCGGCCACCATCTTGCCCAGACGTCCAGCTTTTCTTGTCTCATGTTTTGCTCTTAGTCCAGTGTAGGTGTCACTCACTCACTGAGGCCCTCTTGTCCCTTCTGGAAGACAACACAGTCCCTTTCCTTCCTGTGTCATGGCCATCAGCACACTGTTTGACAGCTCTTTATTTCCTTGCCAGAAACCCTCACCTTCTAAGTGGGAGGGAAAAGCCTTTATTTCACCACTTTATCCTTAGTCCCAAGGGTGATGCCTAGTTAAAGATGGCATTTATGCAATTGAAGGCTTACGTGGTATAGTCCCCAACATACCTTTATCCACGTTTTGCATATTTAACTGTCAGAAGCCCCACGAGTGCTCTTTATCTTGCTTTAGCTGAAGGCTTAGAAACAGCATTGGCCTGAGGCTATACATGTAGACTGTGAGCCCAAGAGGACCTGGCAACAGAAGAGCTGTGTCTCCAGCCTTGACCTCAGCTGTTCTGTCTGTTTTGCCTGCCTCATTTCTTAGTTTCAGTTTAGCACTGGGACTCAAGTATACTGTGACACTGTTGCTGAAAAATCATCTTGGAAGCATATGTCTTGTCTTCTTGAATCTCGTTTTTAAATATCCTTGTTTATTCTTTTACATTACATATCATTTATCTGCAGATTACTCTGTTTCTTCCTAATACCACCCCTTGGCAACGACTGATCTACCTTTTGACTGTATGCTATTCTGGGTATTTCATAGATGGAGTCAAGCAACATGAGATCTTTTGTGAGTGGCTTATTTCCTTTGCATAATTTTAGTTTATAAGTATATGCAATAGAAAAGTATAATAGAAAATGCTTTTTTCTCACTAGAAATTAAACTAAGACCTTCATGTTGAGCTATGTTCCCACTCTTTTTTTACTTTTTGTTTTGAGACAAGATATTGCTAACTTGCTCAAGCTGGGCTTGAATTTGTAATCTTTCTTCCTTAACATCATGGAGTGCTAAGATTATAGGTATGCCTCGCATACCCTACAACTCAGACTATCTGTCTTTTAGTTTTTTGAGACAGGATCTCAAGTTTTCTATTACCCAGGGTGTTAGTTACTTTTTCATCACTGTGACTCAGTACCCAAGATCCACAACTTTGGGAAGGAAGGACTTATTTTAGCTCACAGTTTCAGAAGATCACAGTCCATTCACAGGTGGGTGCCTTGAAATGGTGAAATCACATGGCAGATCAGAGCATGAGTCAGAGGTCCTCATAAGATGGCAGGACAAGAACCAGCACACGCCCTTTCAGATCAAGCCTCAAGCATCAACCCCATCCAGCTAGGCTCCACCTCTCAACAGTACACAGTATCCATGTGACTTTTGGGGGACACTATAGATCCAAATCACAGCACCCAGTCAGTCACCTGGAATGGTCTTGAACTTGTGATTCTTCTACATCAGTATCCTGAGTGCTAGGATTATAGAAAACTATTAAAGGACAGAAAAGTTGAAGCTTTGTTTTCCCATTTTAAGAAAATATAAATAGTAAGCTGGGCGTGGTGGCTCATGACTATAATCCCAGCCCTCAGGAGGCTGAGTCAGGAGGATTGCTGTGAGTGCAAGGCTAATCTAGGCTCCATAGTGAGTTCAGGACCAGCCTAGACTAGAGTCTCAAATTTAAAAAACAGAAAATATGAGTAGGTAGGGAATGGACTGATGCTAAATTTCCTGGACATCCTATCTTGGGGCCTGGGGGGGGGGGGGGTGCTTTGTGTTCCATTTACTCCATAGCTTGAGCATTTGATAGAGTATAAAAGTACTGAAATATTTTGCTAGAAACTGTAAATTCTGAATTTTATATAAAATAGTAGCCTTACTGTTTTTTGACTGAATTTATATTATTTTTAAAAATCCAGACAGTTTTTTGAAACTAGCCCATAACTCACTGTGCTAATTGAACTATGAATGTTTTGGAGTCTTTTCTTCAAAAACTTATTTTCTGTGAGAAAAATATACCTACACCCAAACAGACAGAAGTTTATATTTAACAAATTAGGATCATGTGTCTTACTATTTTGTAGTCTTTTGTTTTTCTGATTGTAGCCATTTTGAACATCAGATTCATTTGTGGCTTTTTAAGAATTTGTCACAAAATATCTTTTCTTAGCAAAACCGAGTGGTTGGGGCAATGCAGCTCTATTCTGTGGAAAGGAAAGTCTCACAGCCCATAGAAGGTCATGCTGCTGCTTTTGCAGAGTTTAATATTGAGGAGAATCCCAGGCCTGCCACCCTTTTCTGCTTTGCTGTCCGCACTTCCACAGGAGGCAAGGTAAGATCCACTCTACGTGGTTTTCTCTAAGGAAAACGTCAGTGTCATGTGTCCCTAAGAGTGTGACTAGGGGTGTGGCATAGCACAGATGTGCCTCTGTAAATGAGCATTCACACATTTAGTACTGTTCATCCATTGTACATGCCAGTGGTTTGGTAGCTTGTAATGTCAAGTTAGCTAGTTATCAGTTGACCTCTTTCCCTCCAAAATCATCTTAGACCATACTGAGATAAGCCGTAAAGGAAAGTTTCTGCGCTAAAGCATTAGCCTCCTGGATGAGACAGCTGTGCAATCATGCTGTGTGCCTTTTGTGCTGTAAGGTATGGCTTCTGTGCCACCCAAGGTGTGATTCTGCCCTCGTGGTATGTCATAGTTACTTTTTTTGCTGGAACAGAATGCACAACATCCATAATTTAAGGGACCACATAAGCTGGGTGTGGTGGTGCACGCCTGTAATCCCTGATCTTGGGAGGCTGAGGCAGGAGGACTGTTGTGAGTTTGAGACCATAGTGAGTTCAGGACCAGCCTGGACTAAAGGGAGAGAATTCATGGAGTCATTGAGAAACCTGGGCTCTGAGAGGGTTTTGTTAGACACTTGAAGTACTGTCCTCTTACCTCAGCCTCCCTGAGTGCTGGTATTATAGGCCTGTAATACCAGGCCCAGTTTATAAAGTTTAAAAATTAGACAAAGCTCTAATTCACAGCATATTTTGTCTGCAGTAGGTTATAAAATCATTACCTCAGATATATGTATGGGATGCATTCTAATGTAAGATAGTATTTGTTCATTTAACCAGTTATAAACAGACTATTGAAAAGATTTTACAACACATCAACATTAAAATAAAACTTAATTTTCTTGAAATTCAGTGTTGTTGTAAGTAATTAAATGTCTAACAGCAGAAAACCAGAGAAATTATCTTGATAGTTTATAGCACTTGTTGCTGATAGTTTATGGCAGTTCCTATACATTTTTGCCAAGAAAAAAATCTGCATCCTAAAGTAAACCTTGTTTGTAGTATGAGAATTTTTGATTTATATAAATATATTTATTATACAATACTTACAGGCATTAATCTCATTTTTATTTTTCTACTTAATTTGGATTATTTCTGAGAACCTAATGTTAGACCAACATAGTTAACATTTTAAGCGGCAAGTATCATATTTGTTTTAAAGGTTTTTCTGAAATTTTTACAGTTTATTAATCCTCTCATGAAAATTCACATAATTGCTGCAGACAGTCATTGTAAAATCCTCACTTCTTTGGCTTTTTACCAGCCCCAAACTTGGCCTTTGTGTTCTGTCTGACAGTCTTCATTCTGCTTTTGTGTTGTTTTTGCTGTTTTCTTTTTGATTTTTTTTTCTTCTCACACAGTCTGTATCTTGTAAGTCTATGTTTTGAATTAGTTTTTCTTTGCATAACCCAAGGGTATTAGATATGTATTCATTTCAGGGACAGAATACTTAATATCCACAACTTAAGGGAGGAAACATTTATTTAGTTCACGATTTCAGAGTCTTACACAGTCCATTCATGGGAGGTCAGCAATGGCAGAAGCATATGGCAGAGGCTGGAGAGCTGCTCAAGGCATTGCAGACAGAAAGCCAAGTGAAAGAGAAGTGAATTGATGTCTGGACTAGAAGAAAGACCAGAGCTTTCCCATGAAGGAGCCATAAGAATGTTTCTTCCTTTCTTCCTTCCTTTACTTAGCTCAAACTGCCAGTTCAGCCCCACACACCCAGGGTAGGTGTTCCCTTCCTTACTTCCTGCCCACAAGTCAATAACCTACACCTGAAAGCTCTGCCCTGGAAGTCCTCCCAGTTTCAACAATTTGACACAATCTCTGTAGGTCAAGCCCTAAACACCTGCCCCTTCCAGCCAGTCCTCATCTTCTAATAGCATATGATTCTGCAGGTTGCCCACTACATCCAAATACATGAGGCTTTGGGGGAACACTACAGATCCAAACCCTAAGACCAAGGGATCATAAATCATGCCAAGGCCAATGGTCAAGCCGCAATCAGAATGGGTTCAGGCTGTAGTCTTATATATTTTTGCAATTTTTTTCCTGAATTTCTGTCTTAGGTACTGCTACTTGCTTTCTCCAGGTTAAGAACATCCATGACCAATTTGTAGTGAGTTAGTCAAGAACTTCCAGGTTCAAATAGTTACTGTCATTCAAATAAGTGAATTGCTACATTAAATGAACTTATATGTATATCACAAAGGTAAATTACACATAAGCAATAAGTACAATGGCATACTTAGTTTCTTCAAGATTTTTTTAACTTTCATAAATTATTTACTCACATTTCACTAATTACTAACATTTTGCCGGATTTAGTTGATCATTTTATCTATCTATTCATAAATTCATGCGTGCATATTTTTAAAAGATTTTATACCAATTCCCAATGTTAAAATAATTATGATTTGCAAACTAGTATCTATTAAAAATAACAATTATGGGAGGAAGCTTCACCGATTTTATGAGAAAGGTACTGTTTTAGTAGGATACCAATAAAATGATTCAAATATCAACCTATTTTTTATACTTTCTCTTTAGATTTTTCTCTTCTTTCATGTTTTTTGGTACTGTTTATCTCTGTCTCTCTCAAACATTCCTTTAAGCGTTTTCTGCAATGCTGGGCTAGTTGTTGCAGATTTTGTTAGGGATTATTGATCACGAAAAAGTTTCTCTTTTCCATCAGTTTTCAGGGATAATTTTGCCAGATACAACACTTGCTGTCTTTTACAGCTTGAAAGATTCCACTCCAGGCTTTCCTGGCCTTTAAAGTTTGCATTGAGAAATCTGAGGTACTTCGAATGGGTTTGCCTTAGTAGAATAATGTCTGTTTTTCTCTTGCTGCTTTTAATACTCTCTCTTTATGTTGTATTTTTGAGGTTTTGATTATGATATGTCTTGGCAAGTCTCGTTGCTGGTTGTGGATGTTTGGTGTTCTATAAACTAACTGCTTGTACCTGAAAATTAATTTCTTTTCCTAGATTTGGGAAATTTTCTTCCATGATTTCAGTGAGTAAGTCATTTATCCTTCTGTGCTGTCCTTTGCTCTTTCTCCCACACCCATAATTCTGAGGTTGGTTCTTTTTGGATGACCTATCTGCTGTTGTATCTAGCTACTTTGTTTATTTCTAAGTTTAGAGACATGCCTAACTATTGTTTGTTTCCTCAGCCTTGTCTTCAAGGTCTAAAATTCTGTCCTTGCAGTGTTCGAGTTGACTTCCCCTGCTTCCAAATGTATTTTTCATATACTGAATTTCAGCTAAATTTCTTTTCAAAATTTCCTTTTCTTTATCAAAATGCTCCTTTATATCTTGCTTTTTCTTATTTGCCTCTGCCAACTTTTGTTTTGTGGTTTCTATGTGCTCAGTAAATTTTGTCTTCATTAAGACCATTATTTGTTCAGTAAGTTTCTCTTTAATCCCCCTGAACATTGCTTGTATTTCTTTAAGAATATCTTGTTTCAATTGGCTGTTTGACTCAATTTCTTTACTTTTTGACTTCCTTCCCAATGAGTTCCACTATTTCAGTGCTCATGAAATTAGTTTCTGAGGTTTCATGTGTTTCTGCATGTGTTCTATTGCCTTGTCTTCCCATATTTCTGTTGTTGAGGGACTTCACTTTAAAGTCCTAGCCAAGAGTTTTTTTGAACAGGTATGAAGTGAGGGAGATAAAATTGCTCCAAGTTCTATGATGGGAGTGGGCAGTGAGGGAGGACCTAACAGTCCAATGTCCCTTAGGTGCCATGATCATACCCAGCCCTCTCAGCAAAGCTCTCCCACCTGTCCTTGCTTCCCTCCCCAAGAGCAGGCCTCATCACCCTTCAAGCTGCTCCTACGACTATCCCTGAACTTCGGTGGCCTTTCTCTGTTCTCCACAACTGTCTCTTGTGCCGGTTTCTTTCTTTGAGCTGTTTAAGAGTGACCTCAAAAACCCTGATGCACTCTTATGAGCCTGCTTATACTCTATTTGATTTGGGGCTTTTTAAAAAACTGGCTCATGTTTACATCACTGCCTGTTATGGCTGCTGAGTGCTGCTTCTGATCTAGGTTCCAGGAGGCCTTTTCTAAGGGAAGCTCACATTGCGTTTGCAGTTTGCACAGCCCACAGGCTTGGTCCTGGAGGCTGAAAATACCAGCTGCTGTCAGTTCCCACTGGTTACCTCAGTCAGAGGTTTTGGGCTACAGGCTTTCCTTCAACTGAAGATTCTGATGGCTCTGGGACCCTCTTGGTCAGCCTGGGACTGTTGCCTGGGCTGCTGCTTTACTTCACTTCTGATGCGTATTTGGGATTTCTGATTTTCCTGTGTCCTCCTTTCAGTTGTTGGTGCACTCCTTCCTCTCCCAGTAAAGTTGCACATACCATTTTTAATTATAATGTCAACTTTTTATATGAGTCCTTGAGGAGACATTGCGTGGCTCTGTTACTCAGCCACCATCTTGACCAGAAGTCCAGTACCAGCCATTCACCTCAGAGGTGATTGGACCTGGAACAGTAGACCTCACAGGATGTTGTTTCGCTAGCGTTAGCACCAGAGCTCAAGGAAGGGAGATGTGACTCCACTAGCTGCTGGAACTAAATGTTCTCAGGTTTCATGGCTTTGATTCTTTCCGTTGCACTTGGTGGTATGGAGCAACTTGGTGAACAATTATAAGCATCCCAATAAATAGATTCTCTTATTTATTGTTGTGTTTTTTGTTTTGTTTTGTTTTTGAGACAGGGTCTCACTCTATAACCCATTCCAGACTTGACCTTGCTAAATTGCACATGCTGGACCAGGAACTCATGACCCTTTTTCCTCAGCCTCCTATTTGCTGTGCTAGGATTATAGAGCTGGACCACCACACCCCTCTTACTTTGTTTGAATGTAAGTTTCAGTGTTAGTCATACAGAGCTTTGATCTGAGGCTGCTGTACTGTACACTATACCTTGGTTAGTATTGTCTGCCACCCAAAGTGTTAACTTGGATTGACCTCACATCTTTCTTCTAGTTACACATAATCGAAGTCGGACAGCCTGCTGCAGGAAACCAGCCTTTTGTAAAGAAAGCTGTGGATGTTTTTTTCCCTCCAGAAGCACAGACCGATTTCCCAGTAGCTATGCAGGTATGGATTCTTGCTCCCTTTACATCTTCATGTACTAAAATAGTCACTATGGTGCTTTCAATAAAGGATGCTGCTACCTACATTTTGTTTCACTGTGTCCCTCCATCTGGAATATGTGATTCATTCAAACCCAGTTAAAGGCCTGAAACTTTGTGCAAGATTAGGAAAGTCATGCTCATAGAAAGGACTGCCCTTCACCATGTGGGTCACTATAGCACAAGACTTTTCCAGCTCATGTAGTAAAGATTCCTATAACATTTCCCTTTTATTACAAAATATTAGGTGATACTCTCTTTGGTACAAGTTAATATTGGAAAGAAGAAAGTAGTCCTTTGTAGCTGAACCAATTAGATATGGCAAATCAAAGTTGTTGCTACTTGTTATGTAAAATGTAAAAAAATTAGATATAAAACTTTTCTAACAAGTTGAGAGTCACATTATATATGTAAGTTTATACAGTTTACTCTCCCTTTTAATGTTTTTCTCAGTATATTGTAGGTTTTTCTGTAACATATTGTATTATTGTGAATATGATGGAAAATAGATTTTTTAAGGATGTGCCGTAATTGGGAGAAATTTTAGCTGTTTTCCTTTTTTTGATTCTTAGTATCTGGCCATATTTATAATAATTTCTGTATTCTAAATTTTTGGAAGTAGACAAGCACATAAATCACTGAACTATGCCCCCCAGCACCTTTGGAAGTAGTTACTTGTCAAAGAATGTAATTTTTTCCCAAAGTGAAAGTTGCTTTTTCGGTCTTACAGAAAGATATGTTTCAGTTTCCAACAATATTAATAACTGTAGCAGCAGAGTTAAATACCAACTGAAAACCTACCATGAGTGATAATTATAACCACTATTTTGAAAATAAGTTTATGTGCAGACATTTATGCAGATATATATGAATAGAACCTACAAAAATGGCTGTACACTTTTTTTTGCTGGTTTATGATTGACTTCTCACTATATCACAGACCATTTCAGGGCAATAAAATAACATTTATTATCTATATCACTTTTTCTCTGTATGTAACTCAAAACAGTCCTATTGATGGGTATTTATGTTTATAATGAACACTTCCAGGAATACTGTGATCTACCTATCTTTGTGTAGCAGTCCAAAAATCCAAAGGTACATTCCTAGATAGGAAACAGCAGCTCAGGGCATGTGTCTATCACCCGCTTTCATGACCATACTGGCCAGTTCTCCTGCCAGTGCTGGACGATGGTCCATAGATGGACCGTGTTCAGTGATCTTCTTTGCCTGCCTTGGTTATCATTCAGAAAAAATGGATTTATCTGTTCAATCTTATTAGTTGTCTTTTTCTGATCTTTGCATTTTTTCGTCACATTTTTTATCTTATTTGTAAGAATGCTTTGTGGTTCTGGGATATTATGTGTCTAATATGTTTAAAGTTTTTTTCTGGTCTTAATAAAGGTTTATTTGTTGTATATTTCATCATGCAGAAATTTTATCCTTTGTGTGTGTGTGTGTGTGTGTGTGTGTGTGTGTGTGTGTGTGTGTGTGTGTATTTGGTAGTTGAACCTAATTCTGTTGAATCCCCAGCCCTTTTTTGTTTTTTGTTTTTAAGTTTCTAACTCACTAGGCTGCATAGGCTGTCCTTAAATTCACAATCTTTCTACCTCAGTCTCCTACAGATTATAGGTTAAAGACTTGCACCACCTTGCTGAGCTGAAGTTTTACATTTTAAAATATAATATTTTGAAAATAATTCTGTACTCAGTATGCATTCACATTTTTTCTGTTGCTTTCTTATTTTTGTTTTGTATTTAAAGCCTTTGGACCACCTGGAATTTACTTAAAAATAAAGTGAGGATTGAATCCTTTCATTTCTATCCCTGATGACTGCCTGATTGTGTGAATATTATGTATTGACTAAATCATCAGTCCCCAAACTTTCTGGCATCAGAGACCAGTTTTTCCAGAGAGTATGTGGGGGTGGGTGGGTGGTTTTGAAATGATTTAAACACTTTACATTTATTTTGTACTTTATTTTTATTAGTATATTGTAATATATAATAATTATACAACTCAGCATAATGCACAATCAGTGGAAAGTCTGAGCTTCTTTTCCTGCAAATAGACAGCTGCATTTTGGGATGATGGAAGAGAATGACTCCCAAAGTGTGTTTCTTTTGTCTAGTCTGTTCCGTAATGTTGCTTTAGTTGCTGTCACTGCACAAAGCCCTACTTCAGAAAGAGAGGATGAAAAAAAAGAAAGATAGGATGTTGGAAATGGAAGCAAGCTTTTCAGTACTTTTGTAGCAATTTCAGAATGTTCTGCCTAGATTTTAATCCAGAATATATGCCAATTTAAAGAGATTGTGATTCACCTGTTGCAATGAATTCATCATTTAAGTGGGAGTCTTGATGTTTTCTTTAAAATGTTTTCTTTTTGTTGGCAGTCACAATCTTCTACCTGCTGTCTCATCATTGGATCTTAACCCTTTTCAACGAAGTTCTCTGTTGACATTTGTTTTTTACTCATTTTGGCTAGGGTTAAGTTGTAAACTTCACAAAACCATGACAGACAATTGTATAGTGTGAGGAAAGAGATGCAGACAGAGTAGTAAACAAAATAATGGGCAGGTCATGTGCAGACCATAAAATGAGTCAGATATTGATGTGAAGCATGCTACCAAATTCAGCCTGTTATGGTTTGAATCTGGAGTATACCCCAAAAGCCTCCTGTATTTTGATGAAATGGGTTACCTGTGGAACCATGTGCTTTTGGGAGGTGAGGTGTGGCTGGAAGGAGCAGATGCTTTGGGCTTGACCTGGAGAGACAGCGTCAACTTTTTGAGATTGGCAGGGGAGGAGTGTTGCAGCCACCTAGGGCAGAGCTTTCAGATGTGTGTTATTGACTTGTGGGCCAGGAAGTGAGAAAAGGATACCCACCCTGGGTATGGGTGACCTAACTGGCAGCTTGAACTAAATAAAAGAAAAAACATTGCTACAGTTTCTTCCTGGAAAAGTTCTGGCCTTTGTCTCTAGATACCTACTTGCTCTTCACTCACTTGGCTTTCTGTCTGGCATGTGGTAAAGAATTTTTCTTCTACTAGATCTTTGCCACATGCTTCCACTGTTGCCTGCCACCCACAAATGGACTACATGAGACCTTTGGAAATAGTGAGCTAAAATAAATCTTAACTCACTGAAGTTGTGGATATCGGGTATTCTGTCTCAGAATAAGTAACTAAGATAGAAATTAGTACCAGGAATAGGACCATTGTAAACAAAGTCCTCCTTTCCATCTGAAACCTCTTGATCCCAGCCTTTATAATCCATGAGAGACCATCAGACATTAGATTCTTAGGAGTGTGCACCCTAGATCCCTCACATGTGCAGTTCATAGTAGGGTTCAAGATTCTATGAGAATCTAATACCACACATAATCTGACAAGAGATTGAGCTCAGGAAGTAATGCCAGCAATGGGAAGTGGCAATAAATACAGATAAGGCTTTGCTTACTCACTTGACAGTCACATCTTGCTATGTGACCTATTTCCTAAAAGGGTGTCCACTGGATCCTGTTTGTTTTTGACCAGAGATTGGGGGTCCCTGAGCTAAAATCCACTTATAGGCTATCTACTCATTTGTGATAAATTCTAAACATGAATTTTTTTCTTATTTTTCATCATCTTATTACATATCCCAGGCTGGCCTAGACTTGCTAGGATTATAGGAAGGTACCACAGTACCTGGACTGATGGATTTCTTTTTCAGTGTTCTCAGTTACATTTCTTTTGTAACTTAGTACTGTTGCATGATACTCAGAGAAGTGGAACACCAAGACTAAACAGAAAGCAGCCTTGTTAGTGCCAGCACTTTAACCTGGTGAATTAATATCCAGAGGCCAGGCCTGGAACAATAGAGGCCTCTTCCTTATATGCCGTTTTGGCCCCTTGGTCTCCCCATAGGTTAAGAGGCAATTGTGATTGGGCGCTCAGGCAGTAGCACTAAAGTTACAGTCTAAAGTTACAGGATGGAACTTGAAGTTACAAGATAGTGTTCAAATGTGCATGTGAGCTTTGTGCTTTGCTACTGACAAGGTCATGTTGCCTTCACACTGATAAGGCCATTCTGCTTCATTTCTTTGTTCTGGTAGGGGCAGACACAGGCCCCTCCCACAATACCATAAATAGCAAAAGTTTTATAATCTAATTGTCAAATTGTATCTGTTTTTATCCTACCCCTTTAAGTTTACTGTGTGTTAAATACTTTTTTGTAAAAATTGGTGACACATGGCAAATGTTAACAATATAGAAATTGAGGGTAGTCTGGAAAGTAAAATTAATATTTGCAATCTATCTAAAACTTTCTATTGTTTTTTTTTTACCTTTCTTGTTCTTTCATCAATGTAGAACTCGATTAAAATGGTTTGATAAACTGTATGTGTTAGGGTTTTTAGAGAGGCACAATTAATAGAGTTAGAAAAGGCCACATTTACATGCAAGAGTAGAGGGTCCAGTGGCTGCTTAGATGTGAAATAGAATACCAGTTGAGACTTCATGATAGCTGGTGTGGGTCTGTACATTAGATCTTTTTTCAAAAGGCTATGATGAAGACTGGAGTGAATGTGTGATAGAGATTGATAATGTGAGGACAAGAGCAAGTCAGTGTCTGGAGACAATGGTGAAGGGCAGAGGTCTCCCAGAAGAAGAGGCTATATCAATCTTCCCTCCTCCTTCCTTTTTACTTTGTTCAAGCTGCATCTCTTTGTTGGGCTACCCACACCCAGAGGGTCTGGTCTCCCACTTGCTGGCCCATAAGTCTATCACATATACCGGAAACCTTTGCCCTGGACATTTCCTGATTCCATTGACTTGATATTTCACAACAGTCAAGGGGCACAATAAGCTAAACTGGGGGATGGATGTCTTTACCTGAAAGATACATGGAATAGACTCATTTTCTAGGACCTTTAAGAGTGGTTAGGCAGAGTATTTGCTTTAACACTAGACCTCAAGGGGGTTAGAACTTGGAGTGCATATCTTGAAGAAGCATTGTGTCTGCCAGTAATCTCAGCCTGGGGAACTCAAGAATCTTCATCATTTGTGAACTGTCTTGGCCATCTTGGTCCTTCCTTACTTTTCACATCCTTTTGTATGTCCTCCATGTTACAGATTGGAACTAAACATGGCGTTATCTACTTGATGACAAAGTGTGGCTACTTTCATATGTATGATCTAGAGTCTGGTGTGTGCATCTACATGAACCGTATCAGTGCTGACACAATCTTTGTAACTGCTCCCTATGAACTGACCTCTGGGATTATTGGTGTTAACAAAAAGGGACAGGTATGTAACACTGAGGTTTCATATCCCACTTTTTCCATTCCCTGAGGACTGCCGCTTAAGCTTTCCCCCTCTTCCAGGAAAGTGACCAGATAGAGTTAGCTCTTGTTATTAAAATTGCTCCAGTGTTTTCCATCTTCTTCATATCATTGCCTCCCCTTCACTCAGTACCTTTCCCAAGACACAGTTGATTTACAGGGAGAAGATACTAGAAATTGAACCCAGGGCCTTCACACTAAGCTGCAAAATTCCTGGTCCATTTTTAAATTTTAATTTTTATACAGACTCTTGTCAAGATATTAATTTGCCCACAACAGGCTTGAGCTTGTGATGATAGGCCTGTGCCAGTCAGCCCAGCTACAATTGATTTGGAGAAGAAAGCACCTCCTTCCTGTATGATCCGTCTACGGGCAGAGCCACAGTTGTAACATACCATTAACATCTTATGCTGTGCACTTATTCATCAGAAGAAGTTGAAAAAGCAGATGCTATGTTCTATAATCTGGGGGTCCCCAACCCTCAGCCTGCAGACTAGTACTGGCTATTGGGTAGAGACAGATGAGCAGTGAGCAGGAGGTGAACATGAGCCATGAGTGAAGCCCCGCTTTCTGTCAGTATGCTCCAATTAATCTCTAAAGCCGCTGCTGATCTGACAGGAGGCAGACCTTCACTGCGAGAATGGTCTTCGACTAAACTGGTCCCTTGTGTCAAAAAATTGAGAAGCCTGGCCCATGGCTTAGTCCTATAATCCTACCACTCTTGAGAGGCTGAGCCTGAGAATCTCAAGTTTGAGACCAACCTGGACAGATTAGTAATTTATTAAGCCCTGTCTCAAATAAACAATAAAAAAGGGGTTGGGGGCTGGAGGAATAGCTCAGCAGTTAAAGTGCTTGCCTGGCAAGTGCAAGTGCCTGAGTTTGACTCTCCAGAACCACATAAGCTAGTCATGGTGGCATGTGCCTGTAATTGCAACACTCAGGAAACAGAAACAGGAGGTTTGCCTTGTATTCAGGGCCAGCCTGAACTACATAATGAGTTTAGGAACAGCCTGGACTACAGAGAGAGAGACCCCCTATCTCAAAAGAAAAAAGAGAGTTTGGGAGGACTGCAGATACAGTTCAGGGTGACTCCCAGAGTTCAATCTCCAGTATCATACACACCAAAAAAAGTTTGAGGACCACTGATCTAAGTTACTTCTCTCAATCAATGTTAAATAGAGAAGAAAATCTATACTTTCATTAAAAAATGAGGAGAAAATTTTTGAATTATGAAAGTAGTCATTTTGGCACAGTCCTAAGTGTATC
The DNA here is from genome assembly GCA_004027205.1 of Ctenodactylus gundi. Classification (NCBI taxonomy): domain Eukaryota; kingdom Metazoa; phylum Chordata; class Mammalia; order Rodentia; family Ctenodactylidae; genus Ctenodactylus; species Ctenodactylus gundi. The sequence goes on along the minus strand of PVKB01002591.1, from coordinate 64,913 downwards.
ATTATGGTCAGTGCTCATACAAATTTACATCTCTCTCGCTTGACATTTTTACAGTCTTTTAAACAACCATAGGAGCCAGGCATGGTGGCACACACTTGTAATCCCAATACTCAGGTATCTGAGCCAGGAAGACTGCCATGAGTTCACAACCAGCCTGGGCTTCATAGTGAGTTCAGAACCAGCCTGGACTATAGAGCAAGACCTTGTCTCCAAGAAATCAAAAACAAACAACTGTTGATAATCCCATACTGTCACTATATCAGGCAGTTGTATTTTGTTTCTATTAGGCATCTGGCTTTTCTTTTCTTTTCTTTCTTTCTTTCTTTTTATTTTTATTTTTTTTTTTATTTTTTTATTTTTTTTTGAGGCAGGGTCTTGGTCTGTAGTCCTGAACTCACACACTCTGGAGCCCAGGCCAGCCTCAAACACGAGGCCGCCCTGCTGTGTTAGCCTCCCAAGTTCTGGGGTTACAAGCATGCACCATCACATTGAATTTATAGAGAGTTGAAATTAGGGTCTTGCTATTCCTAGGCAAGCGCTTTATTAGTGAGCTTTGCTCGCACCCTGCCACCTGGCTTCTTTGTATCTGTTCACAAAGAGCAGCACAGGCATGCTGCACGTGAGCTAGGGAACTCTGCTGGCATTGCACTGTTGTGAGGCATATGAAGGAGCACTCTTGTAAGCAGAGCTGATCTCATGGAACGGGTCCTTACAGGTGCTGTCAGTTTGTGTTGAAGAAGACAACATTGTGAATTATGCAACCAATGTGCTTCAGAATCCAGACCTGGGTTTGCGTTTGGCTGTTCGCAGTAACCTGACTGGAGCAGAGGAACTGTTTGTAAGGAAATTTGATACTCTGTTTGCACAGGGGAATTATGCTGAAGCTGCCAAAGTGGCAGTGACTGCCCCAAAGGTAATGAGACTTCAATGCTGTGTATTGTTCTGAAGATTTGGGAACCAACCTTGAGAGTGAAACGAATCATAAAAACACTTACCTCCTAATATTAGAGTATATTAGTGTTAGTGTGCTTTTTTTTCTTCACTTTGTTTTTGTACTGATGTATAACAGTAATGTAAAGAGACAAAAAGCACAGTCTTGCTACACTAACAGTCTCTTCATTGTCTTCTATTCTCACATGTGTGCATGCCCATTTCTTACCAGCATCTTATAGTAGGTACAGATTCACCTTTGGATGACTTGAATTTTCTACTATTGCTACCTAATTGCTATAAAAGTAGCAGGTGATTGTACCTGCTTAAGTTACCAGCAGTCCTGCTGTGGACTTGCTCCACATTGAAAATAACAGTTTTGCCTGTGGCCCTTTCTGTGGTTTACTTCATTAGGATAAATGGTCCTGTGACTGGATCTGCTTCTGAGTAGATAAATAATTTTCAAGTTGCTTCTCTTCAGAGTAATTTTTTTTGAAGTGATGGTTTCAAATAAACCGTTTCTAGTGTTCATCTGGGACTTTGAGTACTTTGAGTTAAAACATAATGGCAGTAGAATTTTACCACTGCAAAACCAAGGTGGAGGCATAATTATCACAGCAGGTTGGTGAGAAATGAGATGCAAAGTATAGTCACCCAGTACTTAAGTACCTGTACTGATAGAACTGTGAAAGCACGATCTTGGTAGACTTTTTGTTCCTGTCCAGTCAGTGTAAAATTAAATTCCATTGTCAGATTCTTTTAAATACAAGCAAAGTTAAGTAGCATGATGCCCTGTGATTATAGCATAATGGCCTACATTTTCATTTATCATCAGGGAATTCTACGGACCAGTGATACGATCCAGAAGTTTCAGAGTGTACCTGCCCAGCCTGGCCAGGCCTCTCCCTTGCTTCAGTATTTTGGAATCCTGCTCGACAAGAGTCAGCTCAATAAACTTGAATCCTTAGAGATTTGCCGGCCAGTACTTCAGCAGGGGCGCAGGCAACTCTTAGAAAAATGGCTGAAAGAAGATAAGGTAAATTGCCTGTGAAATCGAAACTCACATCAGTGATTGAAAACTACCCCACAGGCATTGTACTTCTGTGATCCTAACTTTGCCTTGTCCTTTGGTATACACAGCTGGAGTGTTCGGAGGAGCTAGGAGATTTAGTCAAAACTTCTGACCCCATGCTTGCTCTGAGTGTGTACCTTCGGGCAAATGTACCGAACAAAGTTATCCACTGTTTTGCAGAAACAGGCCAATTTCAGAAGATCGTGCTCTATGCCAAAAAGGTAATGGATATTAGATCAGTGGCTTCAGATTGCAGGTGCGTGTTTGCTGATTGTAGAGTTTATAAAATATGAGTTCTGTATGAGTGTCCCAAGAGTTCTCCGGGCTATTGCATTGTACTCCGTCTTTTATCGAAACTACTGCCTTTTCCTCTTCAGCTTTTTTATTTGCCTCTCCTATATTTACAGTTTTTCCATTTCCTTACTAGTTGGAAGCTTTCCTACAAATTTTATCTTTCTGTCCTTCCTTCTGCATCTTCTCCAGCACCTTTTGTGTTTGGGGACTCTGTATCTTGTATTTGTATGCTCACTAGGACTGTCCTTGACATAGTAATCAGGTAATTTCTCAGTGGTCTATGCTGTTTGTGTAGTTAATTGTCCTTCATATACATGGATTCAGTTCATTTTATTGGACATTGTGTTTGGCAGAGGGCTCGTAAACACATAATTGCTCTTTCTTTTTTTAAGCGTAAGTTTGAAATGGTACAGAATTTTTTTTTAAGTGCCCAGGATTTTTAGTTAGATTTCCAATCCTGGCATTGCTCCTTCACTTCCAGGTTGGATATACACCAGACTGGATCTCTTTGCTGAGAAATGTAATGAGGCTCAGTCCAGAACAGGGTCTGCAGTTTTCCCACATGCTGGTGCAGGATGAGGAGCCGTTGGCCAACATCAATCAGGTAAGCACAGGATGCTTGAAACAACTTTTCATACCTTTTTATAGCCATCAAGAAGATGCCCTTTCTGCCTCCCCTTAACCCCAACTCTTTTTTTTTCCCCCATGCCGGTAATTGAGCCCAGGATCTTCACACTGAGCTATACCCCAGCCCATATTTTATTTTTTATTTTGAGTGAGGGTCTCACTAAGTTGCCGGGCTGAGCTTGAACTTGTGATACTGATGCCTTGGCCTCCCAGAGTGTTATGACTACAGGCATGAGCCACTAGGCATGGATCTCAGCTCTTTTTATTTCTTCTTTTGAGATAGGGTCTTGATAAGTTGTCCAGACTATGCAGTTCTCACGTCTCAGCTGCCCAGAGTTTTGGCCTTGTAGACATGTGCCACCATGACCAGCTCACCCTTGTTTTGAAGTGTGTTGATGGATTTGTATCCAGCTGTGAGGATTTTGCTTATTGGTGGTAGAATATGAGGATGTCATTTGAGCATGATAAACCATTCCTTATAACATCCCATTACTGCTTCATTATCTCTTTCTGACAAACAGCCTGAACCTTGTCTGCATACCGACACAAGTATTATAAGGTCACCCAGACTTGCCTCTTGTGTCTGACTACCCTGGATTTTTCTGAGTACTATTTGCTTAGTATAATTTACTTAATATTTGGGTGTAGACACATAGCAAGTCACACCAGTAAACTGTTCAGGGAATTTCTGGGCGCTAGGTTGGTCTGAATCAGAGCTTGAAGCAGGGCAACAAAACTAACAGCCTGTCTGGAAATAATAAGGGCAAGTGCATTGAATTCATACATTTATAAATTTATGATATTTTAGAGATCATGAGTAATGGTTTTAAGACAAATTTATTTAGCTCTCAATGGAAGTCTCCAGTTTAAATCTTGATTACATTCCATAAATTTTTAAAATATTGATATAAACTTTTATGCTTTATGAAACAATTATTCAGATGCTAACCTCATTACTTATATTTCTTCTGTTAAGGCTTATTGATTCTTTAAATTGACATCTATTTAATAATTGTTCTAGGTAAATGTTTGTGTCTCAGTTACTTTCTTGTTGCTGGGACAGAATACCCAACATCCATAGTTTAAAAGAGGAAAGACTGATTTTAGCTCACAATTTTAGAAGATCACTGTTCATTCATGAGCAGTTGATAATGGTAGAAGTGCATAGCCAGGTGAGGAAGGAAGGTTGGAACTAGTGTATATTCCTCCACACCCTGTTCTTCTGATCTTCCCTTCCAGGTCCAGCCTCAGTGCTCTGCCCTTTCCAGGTCACATGCCCAATCATGTATCAAATAGCTATGATTTGTAATATGCCCTATCTACCACACATATGTAATCTGTAATATACCACGGGCTTATCTTCCACCACACCACCTATCCCTCCTGATCAGGCCCCACTTTTTTTTTTGAGACAGGGTCTCACTCTATAGCCCAGGCTAGTCCTGAACTCACTATGGAGCCCAGGCTGGCCTTGGACTCACAGAAGTACTCCTGTTTCAGCCTCCAAGTGCTGGGATTACAGGCATGTGCCACCACACCTAGCTTATGTGGTGCTGGGGAATCTAATTCAGGTACTTAGTGCTTGCTAGGCAAGTGCTTTAACTGCTGAGCCATTCCTCCAGCCCCAGTTCCCACCTTTTAACAGCACATAGAATCCATAGATAACCCACAACATCTAAATACATGAGGCTTTCAGAGGACATTCCAGATTCAAACCATAATAGTTTGCATTTTCCCAGTTGTGCCTGAATAAGATAATGATGGATATAAACTACACTCCGGGTATTGGTTCTAGGATTCTCTAGGATTCAGTTAACTAATGTATTACTAAGCCACTAATGTATTAAAGGATCACTTCAGAAGATTCTGAGGGCTCACGTCTTATAAAAATTACTTCCTTTAACTCCAGTAAATTGTCCTTTCAATGAAAATTACCTTTTACTGGGAATATATCCAAAAGAGGTCAGAACAACACACAACAGAGATATTTGTATACCCACATTCATAGCAGCACAACTAACAATAGCTAAAATATGGAAGTCACCAAAATACCCATCAACAGACCAATGGATACACAAACTGTAGTATTTATACACAATGGAATACTATGCATCTATAAAGCCCAACAGTGTTGAGGCTCTTGCAGGCAAATGGAAGAAACTAGAGAACATCATGCTTAGTGAAGTGAGTCAGAAGCATAAGGTGAAACATCGAATGGTCTCTCTGATATGAGAGACCCAGAGCACAACTCCTGTGGAACTTAAAACGAAAAACAAAGTGAAACAGGGGGGTCGGGTAGGGAAGGGAGGGAGAGAGGAGAGGGGAGGGGGAGAGTGGAGAGGGAGAGGGAGGGACAAAAGGAGAGCGGGAAAGCCTGTGTCACTTTGACAAGATACATATGTGCATAAAAGGCTCAACTCTATTGTAAACCTTAAATTTTGCACGTATACATATTAATAAAATGGGAAAAAGAAAATTACCTTTAATGAATATTGTCTATAAATTTTTTGAATTTTGAAGACATAATATAAAGGAAGGAACTGATTATTGAGTTTCTATATGAGATTCTATTTCAGGAGCTATTTCAGTGGGAAATTACCGCTTTTAATGAAATCATGATTCGGATATTTGCAGATTGTGGACATTTTCATGGAAAACAGTTTAATTCAGCAGTGTACTTCCTTCTTACTGGATGTCTTGAAGAATAATCGCCCAGCTGAGGGGCACCTCCAAACTCGTCTGTTGGAAATGAACCTGATTCACGCACCCCAGGCAAGTTACATCTCTAGGCTAAAACTAAGGGACAGAGCACATGCTGCACCTGCATTTGGGCTGTGCACACCTGAACACAGGCTGTGTCTGGGCTTAGTTTTACCAGGGATTCATCTTTCTACTTCTCAGTGAGTATTCTCAGTAATTTTTCCTACAAAGTTTTCCCAGAAGTAAAAGTGTAAGACTTTCATGGAAGCAATTAAAATTGAGGGCATCATTTTTTTTCTTTCTTCAGTTTTTTATTATAGATTGTATGTAACAAAGCTACTTATTCACTTTTTTTTTTTTTCGGAGACAAGGTCTCACTATGTAGTCCAGACTGGTTCTGAGCTCAGTAAGTAGCCCAGACTGGCCTCAAACTCAGAGCACTCCTCCTGCCTCAGTCTCCTGAGTGCTAGGATATAAGGTGGGCACCACCATGCCTGTTTTATATGGGATTGAAGAATCAAACTCAGATACTGAGTGCTTGCTTGGCAACCTCTTTAACCTCTGAGCTGTTCCTCCAGCTCATTTTTTAAACCTCTATATTGAGACAGGGTCTCACTAAATCACCAACTTGCTCAAGATGGGCTTGACTTTAGGATCCTCATGCCTCACCTTCCCGGTAGGCTGGGATTATAGGCTTGTGCTATCAGACTCTGCTTCTAATTCATTTTTATTTTTTGTTTTGAGACAGGATCTCACTGAGACTGGGCTCAAACTTGCAATCACAATGCAGTGTAATTAAGAACATTCACAAAACTGTACATCCCTTGCCGTTATATATTTCTAGAACTTTCCTTGCTGTTGTTTTTGGTTTTTTCAGTACTGAAGGTAGAACCCAGGGCCTCATGAATGCAATGGAAATGTTCTACCACTGAACTACATCCTCAGTCCTCCTCCTGCACCTTTTTTGGGGAAGTAGGGAGTCCTTTGGCATGAACCCAGTCCTTCACGTTGAGCTGCGTGCCTAATCTTTCTTTAGTTTTTGAGACGGGGTCTCACAAAGGTGCCACCTTGCTGTCCTCCTACCTCAGTTTCCTAGAGTGCTGGTATGATAGTCATTTGCTACCATGCCTTTCCCTTTTTTTAATTTTTAGACAGCCTCAGTTTGCCCAGACTGGCCTTAGATTTGGCCTTCCTCCGCCCTCAGCCTGCCAAGTAGCTGGGATTATACACATGCACCACCACTCTTGGCTATTTCCTCATGTTTTTGTCATCCCCAAAAAAATATGTAACCGGTACTAGTAACTCCTTATTCCCTCCTGTTCCCAGTAATCTGCCAGGTACCATTCTATTTCCATCTCTATAAAATCAGCTACTCTAGGTAGTTTCTACAAATGAAATAGTAAAATATATATTCTTTTGTTTCCTTATATGCTTGCTTGCTTGCTTGCTTGCTAGACAAACTCCAACTATGTAACCCTGGCTAGCATTAAACTCATGAACCTCCTTTCTCAACTTCCCTAGTGCTGAGATCACAGGCATGTACTACCATACCCTTCAAAAATTTTATTTCCCAGCTGGAGAAATATCACACTTGCCTCATACTGGATAAATTAAGCATGGCAGCAAACACCTATAATCTCAGCACTGAGGCTGAAGCCTGGACTACAGAGCAAGACCCTGATACACACACGTATTCTCTCTCTCTCTCTCTCTCTCTCTCTCTCTCTCTCTCTCTCTCTCTCTCTCTCTCTCTCTTTCTCTCTCTCATTTTATTGAGAGAGGGCCTAACTCAGTAGCCCAGGCTGGTCCTGAACTCACTAGTATAGCCTAGGCTAGCCTTGGACTCAGAACAATCTGCCTGCCTCAGACTCTTGAGTACTGCTATTACAAGTGTCCACCACCAGGCCTAGCTTTATGTGGTATTGGGGAATTGAACTCAGAGCCCTCCAGCACTTTAACTACTGTGCCATTCCTCTGGCCCCTAAGATTCTACCTCAAAAAGAATTTTTTTTTCCAAATTGAATAATTTTCCATTGTATGATTATATATTTTATTTATTCATTAATCTGCTGATACACATATGGACTATTTTACTTCCTGACTGATGTGAACAATAATCTGAGTATGGATGTACAAACATCTCTTCAAGCTGGGCATGGTGATACACACCTGTAATTCCAGCACTTTGAGAGGCTGAAGCTGGAAGATCACAAATTCAAGCCCAGCCTGAACAACTTAGTGAAACCCTATCTCAAATAAATAATAAAAAAGGAGCTAAGGATATAGCTCAGTGTGAAGGCCCTGGGTTCAGTTCCCAATACTCCCAAAACAAATACCTCTTCAAGACTTTGAGTATATACCCAATATATCCTAGAGTAGAATTGTTGGATTATATCGTAATTCCTTTTGTTGTGACTAAGGACCCAGCCCAACCCAGAGCCTTCACACTGAGCTACATTCCTAGTCCTTTTTTATTTGATTTTTGATCTTGTGCTTTAGTCCAAGCTACCCGTGAAGTCATGGCAGTCCTCCTGCCATAGCTTCCCAGAATGTTGAGATTACAGGCCTGTGTACTGGGCCCAGCTCTAACACTTTTTTCTTAAATAGTGCAGCCATTTAAATGAGTGAACTAGTATCTCATTGCAGTAGCGCATTCTTTCTCCACCTGAAGGGAGGACACTTATGATCAAATCACATGTATATGCTATTTTTGTTTAAATTTGGACATGTTTGCATACAAGAAGAAGATGTAGAAGAATGTATATCAATATATTTTTTTCTTTTTGTGGTGCTCCAGATGGAGCCTAGGGCCTTCATGCTAAGCTACATCTTTAGCCCATTTTTATTTTGAATTTGATACAGGGTCTCACGGACTCAGTAAGTTGCCCAGGCTGGGCTCAGACTTGTAGTCCTCCTATTTTAGCCTCTCAGACTGCTGAGATTATAGGCCTGTGTCACTGGCCCTGGCAGCAACCTGTTTTAATCAAAATTTTGTTCATGGATGAAAGTATAGAAATTCACTTTGTTCTTATCTCTTCTCCTATTTATTATTTTTTCTTAATAATCACGTTTTGAAATTAGAAAACTATGTTAATTTGATTATTTTCTCAGTTTATTAAAATCCACAAGTTACCTGCTAAGGGGTAATACCCTAACTTTAGGAAATAAAATCTATATTAATTTATACTTTAATATATCTAGACTTTCATGATTTGGTGATTATATGTGGTAGACATCAGACACCACCCAGAAACTCAGCTGTCAGACCCCAGGAGCACCCACACCCCAAGGGATGGTTTCCCAAAATGAGACAGTCTTCTGTAGATGGTGGGCACTTTGTAATGCTTTCAGTCTTTGTTTATCTGTGTTGTCTAAATTCTCTAAGATAAGCAAAGCATCTTGGTATATGCCTGTATTCCCAGCACTGGAAGGCTATACTAGGAAGATCACAAGTTCAAGGTCATCTTGGACCACATAATGAGTTCAAGAGTAGCATGGACTACGTAGTAAGATTCTGTCCCAAAAGACAAAAGCAAAAGTAAATTTTCTAAAACATACTATTGCTCTAATAAGGTGGGGGAGATGTTTTAAAAAAGAAAATAATAAGGATAAATCAGAAGAAAGCAAAAAAAACAGAGGAAGCTGGTAAGTGCTTGGTGCTGTAAAGCTTTCCCTTCAGGCTTCATTTAATGTTTATTCCCTGGGGAGCTCTCCCCACTTCTCCCCCCAGAGTGTGCATAGCCTTGGAGCAGTGTGGTATTGACTGTGTCTGTGTCCAGTCCTGCATTGAATTAATGTTCTGCATCCTAGAAGGGCTGAAAGAATGTGCTGGGCTTCAGTTGAAGGTATACAGGAGTATACCTTGTCTGGACTAGCTACTAGTTAGAGATGGATGGTAAGATCACTCAACAAGGCAGCGGGTTTGCTATGTTGACTGACTTGTTATTGGTCCATAGAACACTTAAAGATAATAAAGTAATTCTTCATAAAGAGCATGTACCTATAGTCCCAGCTACTAGGGTAACCCGGCCAAGTGAACTTAGCCGAGGACTTCGGATCCAAGCTGGGCAACACAGCGAGATCCCATCTCTTGTTTTCTCTTTTTATTTTGAGAAAGGTCTTGCTCTGAATTCCAGGCTGGTCCTATACTCACTGTGTAGCCCAGGCTGGCCTCAAACACATGGAAATCCTCCTGCCTCGATATCCTGAGTGCCAATTTATAGGGATGTACTAGTATATCTAGCTAGAGACCCCCATCTCTTAAGAAATAAAAATTAAAAACCAACTGTGGTAGTGCAGATGTGACTGTTGAAGAGATTATGTCAACTTGAGGGAATTAGAAACCACACCTAGATTAGGGTTTGGGAACCACACCTCGATTGGGAATTGAGAACCAGCCTGGATTAGAGTGTGAGTGATTTGGGGGTCAGCGAAGTAGGGAAGAGCACCCACCCAGATGTGAGAGGCCCAGCTGTAACTTAAACAGTATAAAAGGAAGGAAGAAGAAAGATTGCTACAGATTCTTCCTCTGGGAAAGCTCTCGTCTTCACAATTATCTAAGGACACCGACTTGCTACACGCCTCAGATCTTCATCACAGATTCCTTCCAGTCTTGACTTGCACCTGTCTGCCTGTCACTGATCTTCAGTTGCTGATCTTCAGTCTCCAATCTTCACCATTGTTCTTCAAACAACTGAAGTCTGCAGCTGACTCTCACCTCACCAGCTATCCTGCGGTCCCAGATGGGAGATGTACTTCATGGCTGAGTAGCCATCTTGGACTATCTCTATCCTTGGATTTGTACACCTTCCTAATAGATCCTTTTTGTTATAAAATCTGTAAGTTCTGCCTTTTGAAAGAACCTAAATTAATACAGCAGGCCTGTAATCTCAACACTCTGTGAGGCAGAGGCAGGAGAACTACAGGTCCAAGCTCAGCCTAAGCAGCTTAGTGAATAATGTGGTTTGGATCTGGAATGTCCTCTAAAAGTCTCATGTATTTGAATATTATAGATTGTCTGTGGAACCATGTGCTGTTGGGAGATTTGGGTCTAGTCTAGAGGGGTAGATTATTGATGTAAATTGGATTATCAGCATGTAGTGGGAGTTTACCACACCTTCCACACCTGGATCCAAGAGGGGCTGATTATTGGGATGAGACCTGGAAGGATATGTAAGCCACTTCCTGCCTTCTTTGGAGGACTAGTCTCAACTTGCCTTGACTTGGCTTCCTGTTTGTGATGTCGTGAGAAGCTGCCTCCACCTCTGCCTATGCCATGTACTTCCGTTGTGGCTGGCAGCCCCTAAATAGACTGTGACCTTCTGAAACTGCGAGCTAAAAATAAACCTTTCCTTCCCTGAATAAGTGGATGTTGGATATTGAATCACAGCAATGAAAAAGTGACTAAGACAGTGATATAGCAAGACCCTAGGCTCAATCTCCTACAGGATATAATTAAATAAAAATAAAATTCATTTGAAGAGTGTTTACTATTTTTTAAATATAACATCTACTCCTAATTCTGCTTTTAACTCAGTTGGTAAGTCTGGTAAATATGAAAAGGATTTATTACTTTCAAATCTAATTTGGTTTTTTGTCTGAGGTTGAATTCATTAAAGAAGAGCTTGATATATTTGAGCCCTCATGTTGATCTTGTCATAGAAAACACTATAAAAAATGTGATTGCTGAAAAGTTGCAAAAAAGTTCTAGAGTAAGCCCTAAAATAATGCTGTGTAGGAGCCACAGCATTGATTACATGCCTGGCTCCAGCTTTCAGACTAGGCCAGCTCTGCAACAAAAGACAGAGCCTTACACAAAAGGCATCAGATGACTTGCAGGATGTCCAGGCCTCTGCTAGGAATCGACCAACAATTTACTGTATGGCAGCATGGATGTGGTCTCAGTTCATGGGCAGTGATTCCTAAACGGCATCCTACCCTAGAGAGCACAGTGGAGCAGCTGCTCCTGTAAAGTTATTACATTCATCAGGCTTTCTTACTGAACTTGCTGTTTCACAGGTTGCAGATGCCATCCTTGGAAATCAGATGTTTACACATTATGATCGGGTCCACATCGCCCAACTCTGTGAGAAGGCAGGTCTTCTGCAGCGGGCCCTGGAGCACTACACTGACATCTATGACATCAAGAAAGCTGTGGTCCACACTCACCTCCTCAATCCTGAGGTACAGTGTGCCACTGGGGCACTCTCCTTTTGACTACTGGGTCTGTGTAGTCATTCATGTCACATGTTCCCAAATATCTTCCTGTCTGAGATTATGGGACCTGGTATGAGCCTGCCATGCATTAATAAGAGTAAGACAAAGATCACCTGCCCAGCAGTGTGTCTCTCTCCATGTCACAGTGCCCACCTGTGACTAAATTTAATAGGAATAGAGATAATCTTTTAATATTGACAACCTATTAAGACTTCTGAAATGATTAGCAAAAACTAAATTAGCTGTCATGCTCCAGATTACCATATAGTTTTATCAACTGTGAAATGTTCCTGTGATACTTAGATCTGTGTCTTATCCCAAAGTTATTCCTGTTCTCACTCTTTACAAGAAAGATAGTTAACCTTCCAGTCCTGCTAAGTAGACATTCATTACACTTGTGATCCTGGGATGGGGGAGGCAGGATGACCTAGTTATGCCCCAGTTTTACCATAATTTATATTTATGCACAACTGTGAACGGACTACGTTCTTGCTTCCAGTGGCTTGTCAACTTCTTTGGCTCTTTGTCAGTGGAGGATTCTGTGGAGTGTCTGCATGCCATACTGTCTGCTAACATTAGACAGAACCTCCAGCTGTGTGTGCAGATAGCGTCCAAGTACCATGAACAGCTGGGCACACAGTCCTTGGTGGAGCTGTTTGAATCCTTCAAGAGTTATGAAGGTAAACCATGTGGCGACTCAAGCAAAGGCAGACAAAATGTTAATTACTGTCTTATGCATATTAGTGAACTGCAGTAATCTTTTTGATGTTTCCACAGGAGGAAATCGGGTTTGGGATAGAATGCTAATACTTACAGTCTCCCTCATATTTCTGAAGTTTCTGTTGAGCCCTGTGCCTTGATGTAGCATATCCTGGCACAAAATTTATCTCAGCTCCTGTACTAGTTGTTGGGTTACCAGTGGAGGGACGTGGTGTCTGATATGAGCAGACCTGAGAGGCAGCTTCTTTATTCTCGCTTGAGTGGTAACATACAGTGAAAGGACCATCATTCTTGGTGTATGCTGCCCGGTTGATTGCTGAGCTGTTGAGGCATCCTCATTGCCCTCGTTTGCCCTTCTGTGTACATCACACCAATAGAGTGCTGCAGATAGAGTGGCTTTAGGGGATAGGTTAGGACCTGACTGCTTAAGGGAACCAAGGATGAAAAGATCTGGGTAGGCCATGGTTTCTGGGGCATGAAGCAGTGTTATTGTGGGAAGGTAGACAGTAGCCATGGAGAAAACAGGTGAATGTTAGGAGAGCAAATATGGAACAGTCTCTCTTCATAGGCCTCTTCTACTTCCTGGGCTCAATCGTTAACTTCAGCCAAGACCCAGATGTGCATTTGAAATACATTCAGGCTGCCTGCAAGACAGGGCAGATCAAGGAGGTGGAGAGGATATGCCGTGAGAGCAACTGCTACAACCCTGATCGGGTGAAGAATTTCCTTAAGGTGCGTCCAGACATACTTGTCTATCTCCACAGGCCATTCTCACAGTGGCAAAGGTGGGGCAGAACATGGCCAAATGACCTAAGAGGTGGAAAGTTGGCTTGGTCTCACCGGCGATTCCTTAGTGTTCAGTGGCAGGGCTCCACTTTATGCTCCAAGGTTCTTTAGAAGAACCTAGTCATCATCCAAAGAATCATTTCTTTAAAAAGCTCCAGGCTGCCTGTGCTCTCGTTATCATGTATGTGGAGGGAGCTGATACATGTTTCTTGGTAGTTCAGCAGCATCCCAAGTGTGCGCGCCTGTCTGTTAGGCTCAGGGAGCCTATGGTCACAAATAGGCCACTAAATTCTAGAAGCATAAAGAGCAAGAATCCTGTGTGTTTCTCATGCCACATTTCTGAGTGACCAGTGGAGTGAGTAGGGCTGCTTTCATGCTACTGTCCTTCAAATGCCGGGCATGTACCTGCTCAGCTTTCTTCCACATTGTGCCGTAAATACTGTGTTCATGACAATTGGAAGGGAAGAGTACAAAAGAGTATCACAGATGCTTTTTATGGCTGAGGCCTGCATACTGCAAGTGACACTTTGATTTGTATTCCCTTAGAGGAAATGAGGTCACATGTTCCCACCTGAAACTTCCATGGATCCTGAGAAATAAAATCTAGGTGTAAGTCCAAACCAGAAGAGATATGTTTGTGGGGCCTGATAGCTGTCTTTATAAGGTGCTGTTATTGTCTGGAGAATGAGGTTTAGTGTGTAGGAAGCACTTCCATCATCTCACTCTGGTAGGCTGCTGGCTTCTTGGATGTTACCTGCTATCTAGAAGGCACCTACAGGCTTACTGTTCTTGAGAGTGGCCTGATCTGTGTTCGACTTGCACAAGTTGAATTCTGGGTGGGTGTCCAGTCCCTAGGAAACTATGGTCATTCTTTTATGTACCTAATAATGTTTCTTAACCCAAAAATGATTCAGTTTGTACAAATTTGGAATGTTGTCAAATTTAGCAGCATTCTCTTTAACCAAATACCATTACCTTTCCCCACTTGTTTCCCATTGCAAACATTATCCCCCCTAGACTGCATGCCTTACCTTCCAGCCTATCCAGAGCATTCTCCTCTGTAAACCCCACAGGGCCACTGTTGCACAGAAAGTACTGTCCCATGTCAGGACATGATCCCAGGGCTGGCATAAAGAACAAGAATCAGGGTCCTTATTACCTGACCTCTTTTTGCTCTCCAACCCTCAGGAAGCCAGGCTCACAGACCAACTTCCCCTTATCATCGTATGTGATCGCTTTGACTTTGTCCATGATCTTGTGCTATATTTATATCGCAACAACCTGCAGAAGTACATTGAGATCTACGTTCAGAAGGTACGTTCAGAGGGGCTACTGTGGGCTTCCATACTGGCACCTGAGAGGCCGCCTCTGCCCCCTGAAAGTTTTAGAGACTGTCAACTTTGAAGGGCCATATGTTAATGTTAGTCTTCTCAGGCGATCATTAATGTGTTTTTGTTTGTTTGTTTTTTTGTTTTTTGTTTTGTTTTGTTTTTTGTTTTTTGAGACATGGTCTCACTCTTTATCCTAGGCTGGTCCTGAACTCACTGTAGATCCCAGGCTGGACTCAAAGCAATCCTCCTGTCTCAGCCTCCCAAGTGCTGGGATTACAGGCTTGCACCACCACACCTGGCTTATGAGGAGCTGGGGAACTGAACTCAGATATTTAGCACTTACCTAAGTGCCTACTAAGCAAGGACTTTATTTTTTTATCTTATAAAATACAATGTCCCACTTATTTTTTTAATTTAGCAGGTTTTTTTTTTTCGTAAATACATGAATTCCAAATTCTGAAACTCATTAGAGCCATGGAGTTTCGGGGATTAGTGAGTATCTGTGTAACCCCTTTTTCAGAGGTTTACTCCTTTTCTGTCTGACCACTGCCTCTCTTTCTACCCTGCCATACATGTTGGGGCGTTTTTATGTCATTATGTTTGTGCATTTCATAAGAGGGACACCCATCTGTAGTCAGTCTTTTGTGCGTGGTCCATTTCACTGAGCATTATTGACTCTAGGTGACCCCATTTTCATGCAGATGCTTCAGATCTGTCTTTCTTTATGGCTACATAGTATTCCATTGTGTATAGGTAACACATCATCTTTAACTATTCCTGTATGGATGGGCAGGTAGGTTGCTTCCAGGATTTGACTATTATGAATTGTGCTTCTATAAACATGGATATGCATGTGCCTTTTTGGTATGTTGACTTTATTTCTTTCTGGAACATGTCCTGTAGGGCAGTAGCTGAGTCAAATGGAATTCTTATTCTCAACTTTCTAAGAAAACTGCAGACTGCTTTCCATAATGGGTGTACCAGCTTGCATTCCCACCAACAGTGGAGTAGAGTTCCTTTTTTTTTTCACATCCTTGCCAACAATTGTTGTTTTTTTGAGTTCTTGGTGTAGGCCTTTCTCACAGGGGTGAGGTAAAATCTCAGTGTTGTTTTTATTTAAGCAAGCACTTTAATCACTGAGCCATTCCTCCATTCCCAGGCTATCATTATGAAATACCACTGACTGCGCAGCTTAAAGGATGACGTTTATTTTACACAGCTTTCTGGGCCAGAAGTTCAGTATCACGATGTTGGCAGGGTTGTCTCTGATAAGTTCCCTTTTGGACTTTCAGATGGCTGCCTCAGCACTGTATTTTCACATGGACTTTCCTCCGTACATTTCTTTTACTTTGTTAAATGTTAAGTTTTTCCCCAGGGTCTTTTTTTTTTTTTTTTTTTTTTTTTTTTTTTTTTTTTTTTTTTTTTTTTTTTTTTTTTTTTTTTTTTTTTTTTTTTTTTTTTTTTTTTTTTTTTTTTTTTTTTTTTTTTTTTTTTTTTTGGTGGTGGTGGTGGTGGTAGTATATCTTCTTATGAGGACAGTAATCAAACATATTAGATTAGTGCCCTGCTTTCCAGTTTTATTACCTTTTTTAAAGGTCCTTTTTCCTAATTCTGTCTTATTAGGGGTTAGGGATTTTACACATGAGGTTTGGTGGGACATAGCTCAGTCCTGAACAGACTTTTGCCCACACTTTCCAAATCTAGTATTGTCCCTGTGGAGCACTGAAGTTGCCGCCCTGACTGTTCTAGGTCAACCCTAGCCGGCTTCCAGCTGTAATTGGAGGGCTACTTGACGTGGATTGTTCTGAAGAAGTAATTAAAAACCTAATCATGGTGGTAAAAGGGCAGTTTTCTACTGATGAGCTGGTAGCTGAAGCAGAAAAAAGAAACAGGTAAAGTATCCTATCTTTTGATGCCTTCTTTTGCCCCTGTATTCTGGTGTTTATTGACTTTGACTACTTCTCCAAGATGAATTCTGGGTGGGTGTCCAGTCCCCAGGAAACTATGATCGTCCTTTCATGTATGTATCTTAGATTGAGGAATGAGTTAGTTAGAGTTGATGCTAAAGACCCTGGGGAAAAACTTAACATTTAAAATCAATTGAAAGCCAAGTTTTCTCTTGAACCCTAGAACAATCTGAGGGTGATGGAATGGAGATTTTGTTTTGTTTTGTTTTTCAAGAATCAACCTTCAAGCTGGGTTGGGGTCCTACACTTACAGCTCTAGCCACTCAGGATGTTGAGGCAGGAGGATTAAAAATTCGAAGCCAGCCTCACCAATTTAGCAAGACCTTGTCTTAAAGTAAAAATTTTAAAAATAAGTGTAACCATGTGGTAGAACACCAGCCTAATATATGTGAGCCCTGAGTTTAATCCCCGTTCTTTTTCTTTTTAAGTCCTTAGAACCCTGGAAATTTCCAATGGTAGCCATGACACTTTTACAGAATCTGCCTTCTTTTAAAGGCTCAAGTTGTTGCTTCCCTGGCTGGAGTCCCGGATTCATGAAGGCTGTGAAGAGCCTGCCACTCACAATGCTTTGGCCAAAATCTACATTGATAGCAACAACAGCCCTGAGAGCTTCTTAAGAGAGAACAGCTACTATGAGAGCAATGTGGTGGGACGGTACTGTGAGAAGCGAGACCCTCATCTGGCCTGTATTGCCTATGAACGGGGGAAGTGTGACCTTGAGCTCATCAAGGTGGGCAACAGATGTGCTTGGCTGCCCGTGTTGCTCTGAACTCCCTGAGTTGGATGTCTAGTGTGTATCTGATCAATACTTTCTGTGTGCCACAGAGATAGCTGGTCATTAATTGCCTTTCCATGCATTCGGTTGCTTTGTAATTCTGACATTTTTTGTGACCGGCTCACACTATATTTCTGTGTGTTGTGTCTGTGGACCTTCTTGGCCTGAATCTGATCCAGCACTTCTCTGCATACTATCTTCAGTGTTACTTGAGAGTAAAATTGTGCTGAACCTGACCCAAGAACTCTTCCGTGTGTCCTCCTTCCCCTCACTGACTGAAGCAGCTTTCTCTCTTGCCACCTCACCTCAAGTAGTCAGCAGTACCCTGTTGCCTCCTGTCCCGAGGGCACCTTTTCAAAGTAACCCTTCAAGTGGCCCCATCTCTTCTCAATCTACCTAGACACTGCTGGCCCTCCTTTTAACATTTCCCAGTCTCTTGTTGACATCTGCCTGGGCCATATGTGTATGTACATATTTATATGTTAAGGTTAAATTGTATGAGCCTGAATTTTTTGTAATGCTGTAAGCAGAGCATAATGGATGATTCTGATCAAAAGATCAGAATGCTGATAAGAATGTGATGGGGGGCTGGAGGAATGGCTCAGCGGTTAAAGCGCTTGCTTAGCAAGAGCTAAGTCAAGTGCTAAGTACCCGAGTTCGATTCCCCAGCACCACATAAGCTGGGCGTGGTGGCACACGCCTTCAATCCCAGCACTTGAGAGGCTGAGGCAGGAGGATTGCCCTGAGTCCAAGGCCAGCCTGGGCTCCATAGTGAGTTCAGGACCAGCCTGGACTACAGAGAGAGACCCTGTCTCAAAAAAAAAAAAAGAAGAAGAAGAAGAAAAGAAAAAGAATGTGATGGGGTCACAGAGGCTTACACTGAGATTTCAGAATAAGGTCTGGGAGACCAGGTAGTGTGGTGCTTGTTCAACTGTAATCTCCTTGTAGGCAGATGATCTATTTATCCCAGTACCTCAGACCACTTGCTGTTTACCTAGCAGCTGAGAACAGTATTGAGAATTGAAGATGGAGGGCAGTTACCACCTTCTCCTCCTGCCCTTGCTTTTAGACAAGTGATAGGGCTGAGTAGACATGGCCTCTTACTGGCAGTCTCTGAGGAACTGGCTTTTGTAAAACTGGAACTTTCCATAGTTTGATACACTGAGCCAATTTTTGGTTTAATTTAGCACTTATTTTTTTAAAGCACAGTTTAACTTCTTTGAAATCTTAGGGCTCATCTGTGCTATGAGATAATATGTCCTTTTAGCAAGACCAAGTTTAACTGGAAAAGAGACACTCATTAAAGTGGTCTCTATCCAAGGGAAAGCTACAGTAAGATTTCACAGTTAAGATTCTTGTGCAGTAAGTGATGTGGCAGTGTCCCGGACCTCCTGCCCTGCACACACAGGTAGCCTCAGCCCTATGCTTAGCACTTGGTACTCAGTGGATATGATCCTCACCAGAACTTTAGCAAATACTAAAGGTTGGAACTTTCCAATGCATAATTGTATTGTAAAGATGTGCTATACAGAGAAGAGTCTCGAGATTGATTAAAGTTTATAGGAAATAAATAAATAATGAAGTTTGTAAGCCTTGAAGGAAAAGTTCATTGGTCTTGAAACATTATGCTGTGTGTGCTGTTTTATACCCATTTTGGGTGATTTTAATAACACTTTAAAGGTGGTTTAGAGCTAGCTACATGTGAGTACTTAACTCAAAAGTTTAATTCCTGAGCATAAAACATTTCATGTATTTAGGAGCTTCCTGTGGGCTAGTGGTGATGACTCAGCACAAAATATAAAATATGTCCATCATCACAGAATGTACCATTGGCTGAAGCCATAACCCTCACTGTGAATGATTGCAGATTTAAAAGGGGTATTTTGAGGTACTTTGTCTCTCTAAGAAATATAGGATTAATGCTGTAAGATTTGTCATCTCTTGTCAAAGTACAGTAGTTGCTTGTCAAACCACAGTGACCTCCTTAGACTCCATCTGTCTATAGAGGTAGAGGGGACTGACTCACTGGGGTCTGCCGAAAACTCCCATTGTCGGCTCATGTTACACACATGATTGCACTCATTTCAGGTTTGCAATGAGAACTCTCTATTCAAAAGTGAGGCTCGCTACCTGGTACACCGGAAAGATCCGGAGCTCTGGGCCCGTGTCCTTGAGGAGTCCAACCCTTCTAGGAGACAGCTTATTGACCAGGTGAGGCACAGAAGAGGATGTATGCATGCTTGCATTGTCCCTGCTGTTCATCCTATGGCTCCATTGATTGTTTTATTGTCATATTTAACCATCTTACAGTCTTAGAACCTCCCCTGTAGAAGTAACTTGTCTAGAAATAGCTCAATTCCCAAGGGAGAACTGACTTAGAGTTGTTATTGGCCAAAGATATAAAATTAATCCTTGTTTCTAAGGTAGGACCAGGAAGCCCTTATAAAAGAATACTTGATGGCATCCTGCCTGCTGGAATCTTAAGTGTTTTCCCAATTCAGCCCCCTGATGACAGATATTAAGTGGCTCACAACGTTTCAGGCGCCTTCCTTTGTCTAGTCATCTCTTGTGCCCTGTGACTATTCAGCATTTCGTTAGAACTGGAATATAGTGCTGGGACCAGGGTCTGTTAGGTGCCACTATGCAGATGGTAATCTGCCTCCACCTCTGGGCAGGCTTCCTGCAGCTCTGGAACAGGCATAGCCTCCATCACAGCCTCATAGACATTAACAGTGTCTCTTACTGTCTTCACTGTCTCCAAGGCTGCTGAGTATACTGTTTAAGGGTAGCCAAGACCAATGTGGGAATAAAACACTGGTCCAGCAAATGATTTCAGCACTGAGCAAGTGATCAGTTAAAGTTTCCACCTTAGCTGTATGCCTTGACAACCTGCAGGTAGGTGTTTAAAACTCAAGGGCTGGGTTTCACCTGTACCTGTACTAAATTTTACTTTCTTGGGGGGGTTTTGCCACTGTTGTCTCAACCTTATTCCTTTTTTTTATTTTTTTTTTTTTTGTAGTAAACTTTTTGTTTTGAAATAGTTGTCATTTTGTAGAAACCTGAACTTCAGACTTAAGTATCTTGGGATTTTCCTGAGGTTTGGTTTGGTTTGATTCTGGGTTTTTTGGTTTGTTTGGGGTTTTTTGTTCTGTTTTGTTTTTGTTTTTTGAGACAGGGTCTCTCTGTAGCCCAGGCTTATTTTGAACTCACTGTGTAACCCAGGAGCCTTGGACTTAGGGCAGTTCTCCTACCTCGGCCTCCCAGATGTTGGGATTACAGGCATGCGCCACCACACCAAGCTTATGTGGTACTGGGTAATCAGACCCAGGGCCTCGAGTTTGCTAGGCAAGAGCTTTAATCATTGTGCCACTCCTCCAGCCCCCTTTCCTGAGGCTTAACATACTCCATTCAAATCTAAAAGCAGGGATGGGGAAGAGGTCAGAGGTTGGAACACTTGTCCAACAAGTTCAAGGTCCTGAGTTCATTTTCTCAGCACCATATAAGCCAAGCATGGTTGCACACACTTGTAATCCCAGCACCTAGGAGGCTGAGCCAGGAGGATAGCCATGTGTTCAAGACAAGCCTGCCACACAATAACTTCAGGACCGGCCTGGACTACAGAGCAAGACCCTGTCTCAAAAAAATCAATAAAAAGAGGAAGCTGATGCTGTAGTTCAACTGTTAAAGCACTTGTCTAACAAGTACAAGGCCTTGAGCTCGATTCCCCAGCACTGCATAGCTTAATATGTTAGCACACACCTATAATCTCAGCACTCTGGAGGCTAAGACAGGAGGATTGCCATGTGTCCAAGATCAGCCTGGACTACATACTGAGTTAAGCCCTCTTAGGGACCCCTTCTGTTTGATGGAAACTTTTATCCCTCTATCTTTATCTTCAAAATAAACTATACTCTTTGCAACCTGAAAACAAGAAATCTAAAAACATTGAACAAAGGGCCAGAGACAGAGTCTGTTTGGATTCTATAAGGGTTTATCTCCAAGTTCACAGGCATTCCACATGTCCCAAGGTTAAGTCCAGTGAGGCTTTTTGTCTCCTTGTCTCTGTGTAGAGCTGCTGAGCTGGCCATCAAGTCTGCTTTAATTGATCATCAGTAGCCACCTCCTAGTGGGACACTCAACTGTAGTCCCCTCTGATTAGAAGCACATGACAGGCAGACTACATTCAGTGTCTGAAGTAGAACCTTATTATGCAAAGTTTACTTAGAGAATGCAGTGTCCCGAGGTAACCTTAGTTGAATATTCTGTTTACTAAAATAGAGATAAAAATTTATTTTTGTCTTTTAAACAACATGTGTGTACATATGAAGGTTTTCTGTTTTGCTTTGTTTTGTTTTGTTTTTTGAGACAGGGTCTCACTCTGCAGTCCAGGCTGGTCCTGAACTCATTACTTAGTTTAGGGTGGCTTCAATCTCTCAGGCTCAGGAGATTCTCCTGTCCCACCCTCCCAAGTGGCTGAGACCACAGGCATATAGCACTACCACCAGCTCTGTATATTTATTTAAACTGCTTTAAGGTTTTTAAGAACTGGCAGGTGTCTCTGTTGGGATGCCAGAGTAGCCAGTCTCCTTTGAATGGACTTGATGTGCTATACAGCAGTGGCACCCTTTTCTGCTGTTCACCATTTTTGGTCACTTAGCTGCTCTAATGGCTCTTTTCTTCTAACTCCTTTCACGATAATTATTATAGACTATATTGACTATTATAAACTATACAGAGGTGGCACTTTTGCATCTTACATTGCTATTGAGTGCACAAAGACCACTTGAAAAGTAGACTAGATTGCCATTGGTCTTGACCCGTTTTTGGCCCCTTAAGATTTAAAATGAAAACTGAATGCAGTTGGTACTACACATCTAATACCCCATTATAAGAGGGATAAAGTAAAAGGATTGTTGAGTTTGGGGCTAGCTGGTCTTACAGTGAGCTCAAGGCCAGTATGGATTATAAAGCAAGTTTGAGGCCAGCCTAGGCTCCAGGGCGAGTCCAAGGCCAGCTTGGATTTCATAGCAAGCTCAAGGCCAGCCAAGCTACATAGCAGGACCCTGTCTGAAAATGAAATAAAATAAAATTTGCTGAAATAAAATGAAAAATAAAATAAAAGCCATAACATAATATAAAATTGTTCACAAACATTTGAGACCAGCCTGGGCTACATAATAGTGAGTTTAGGACCAGCTTGGGAAAAAAGTTCATGTCCAGAGGTATATGTCAGCTGTGAGACCTTCTCACAACTGTCATTTCTTGTTAATGCACTGCCATTGCCTGCCTCTGAGGAGCACCGGGGGTAGCTAAAGTGATAGATCTCCAAAGCTGCTTTAGGCCTTTGCTACAGAGCAGTGCTGGTTGTCTTCTGACCTGCTGTGATTGGAGATGTCTCCTTCTTGGAAAGATGTTTTTTCACACTATTTGTGTGTTTTTAGGTGGTGAGTCACTTATAATTGCACTGTGGGGAGCCAGGTCTTGTCTCCCATTGGCCTTTGTTTCGGAGGGCTGTTCTCAGTGTCCAACAGTGTAAAGGCTCCATAGCTCTGGTTACACTTGACCTGCTCATTGCAAGAGGTCCCTGCAGTGACTTCACTAGAGAAATAAGAGTCTTGTTTGTTATAAATGATATCTTTTCAGAACAAAGATAACAGCAAATTCACATTCAACCTCTTTAGTACATATTGTTTCTTTTAAAGTACACTTAGATAGTATGGTCATTGCGGCAGAAATTAGGATTTGAAACCCTTTGATATAAGAGAAAAATTAATGATCAAAAGTAGTTGACTCATTTTGACACCCTTTCATTTGTACTTTGAGAAAGTCTTAAATTTTCTCTTTGCTCCAAAGAACCTTGAAGGGAATCTTACTCTTCTGTTTAGCTTCTGAGATAGAGTCCATTTATTCGTTATTGGGGATCAAAGTTGGCCTCCCGCATGCCAGGCAAGCATTCTATCACTCAACTTCAGTACTAGCCCCAAAGATAGTCTTGAATCAACTTTAATCAGGTTCTTTCAAATTTTTTTAAACCAGGTGGTACAAACAGCATTGTCAGAAACACAAGATCCTGAAGAGGTCTCAGTCACTGTCAAAGCCTTTATGACAGCCGACCTGCCTAATGAACTCATTGAGCTGCTAGAGAGGATTGTTCTGGATAACTCTGTCTTCAGTGCGCACAGGTGAGGCTATGCTAGGTTGGCCATGGCTGTGGTCATATTCAGTCACACACGCTTGACATTCACACTCCCATATAGCCGTGTCTTGCCTCGCCCATCCAACCTCACCATTATCTGCTGCCCACTCCTCTTACTACCTTCTCTGTCTTTAGTCCAAACTAATCTTACTTAGTTCCTAATAGCTCTTTGAAGCCAGCCAAATAATTTAGTTTATTGGAATCCTTCATTCCTCCTATTGCTCTGAACCACAGTGTTTTAAAACCACAAGCTCAGAGGAGAGCTAACACTAGGTGAAGGTCTTCCATAGCCCAAGTATGTGTGAAACTCTTGAAATCATGCTAAATCAAGAAAACCTGGAAAGAAATAATGAGATAGCCAGAATTGGGTTCAGAAACAGAGAAGACTTGCTGGAAATAGGATGTAGAAGCCAAAAAAGTGGGAGCTAGGAGCAGAAGAATGTGCTGGGCAGAAGCAGCAGCAGGTCAAAAATCTTGCAGTTCAGAGAGCTTAGAGATCATGTTTTATCATAGTGTTGGCTAACTTGTCAACACTTAAAAATTATGACACGTACTTCCAGGCAAGACAGCAGCCAGATTAAAATACTACTCAGTGGCTCCTTGCAAGCTCATTCAGAATGTCAAGATGTAGTGCCTGGAGGAATAGCACAGCAGTTAGAGAGCTTGACTAGCAAGCACTGAAGCCCTGAGTTCAGTTCTCCAATAACGCATTAAACTGGGTGTGGTGGTACACACTTGTAATCCCAGCACACAGGAGACTGATACAGGAGGATAGCTGTGAGTTCCAGGCCAGCTTTGCCTGCATAGTGAGTTCAGGACCATCCTGGACTACTCAATAAGACCCCGCCTCAAAAAAAAAAAAAAAAGAACTCAAGATATAGTTAAAAATTACCTTCTCAATTTAGCTAGGAGGGAGAGCTCCAGGAATTGAAAGCAGACCATGGAAAGGTTGGAAACCCCATAGACGCATTGGAAGCTGAAGAACACGCCAAGCTAGGAAGCCACACCAAGCCACCTTTGAAGGGTCATGAATCCCTGACATCCATAGGTAAAGTAAGCCCAGAGACTAGAGCCACAGGAATCAACAGAAACCTGTACCCCAGTCTCCAGAAATGAGCATGCTGGTAGTACAAATTACAAAGAGACAGAAAGCTTCATCTTGAAAAGGCCTTCCAGAGCTTAGCAGGTCAGCTTGGGAGAAGCAGCACTCAGCTGCATACTAGGAAGTGGTATAGGCAGAATTCATTTTGAGAAGATCCTGAATCTGAACTATTTAGAGTAAGAGAAGGCACAGGTGGGCAACACATCAAGGACTTTGAAGAAACAGTCAGTACCTAGGAAAATCTGGCGCAAGAGATGGTTGCAGAGAGGGAAGAAAGGCTGCCCACCATCTGTATGGTTCGGGTGGAAGAGGAGCACCTCAGAGGGTAGGGAATCCCCTCCTCAGGGGAGGGGAGGCAGCATAGAAGAGAGAGTTTTGATGAGGGGACTGAGTGGTGTGAACAAAATACCTTAGAGGGCGTCAAGCTGTTAGGTCCCTCTCTCACTGCCTACTTCCAGTACAGAACTTAGTGGACTTTCAGCACCACTGCCCCCCACACCCGCATATATGTTCAAAGAAACCTCTTGGTTTGGCCATTAAAGTGAAGTCCCTCAGCATTAGAATCATGAGAGGAATAAGCAGTAGGACACACAGGAAATGACTTACTCCCCAAAAGCTAATATCATGGGCTGTGAAATAGTGAAGCTTACAGGAAAGAAAGTCAAAAACAAAATAAATACGCAAACAGTCAATTCAACAAGATATTTTTAAGGAAATGTAAGTAAAGATTAGCAAGATTAAAGAGGAATTTACTAAAATAATAATG
This sequence comes from Ctenodactylus gundi, assembly GCA_004027205.1. NCBI lineage: Eukaryota > Metazoa > Chordata > Mammalia > Rodentia > Ctenodactylidae > Ctenodactylus > Ctenodactylus gundi. Next base: position 39,431 of record PVKB01002591.1, on the reverse strand, counting down.
GTCCTAATGAATACAAAGCTTACTGAGCATAGACAAGACACAAAAAGCTGGAGAGGTAAGTAAGGCAATACAAGATGTGAAAGAATATTTTGATAGAGAAGTGGAAAATCTGAGAAATCTAGCTGAAGTTCAGGTTATAAAAAATTTATTTGAAATCAAGGGAAGTTGGCTCAAACATTGCAAGGACAGATCATTTTGATAGACAAGTAGAAACTCCAAAAAAAAAATCTAGCTGAAGTTGAGAATATAAAAAATTCATTTGAAATCAGAGAAAGTCAGTTTGAGCATTATGAGGACAGAATTTCAGACCTTGAAGACAAGACTTTGAAAACTAATACCATACCCAGGCATCATACTAAAGTAACAAGTGAGCAAAGTAGCTGGATTCAACAGCTGGTGAATGACTCAAAGAGAACCAACTTCAGAATTATGGGTGTGAGAGAAAGAGAAGATAGCACAAAATGTATAAAGAAATCACTGAAATCATTGCAGAAATTTTCCTGAATCTGGGAAAAGAAGCATTCAAGTAGAAGAAGCTTATAGAACACCAAATAAGGACCTTACCACAACACATCATAAGCAAAACCTCAGAAATTCAACACAAAGAAAGAATATTAAAAGCAGTAAGAGAAAAACAGACATTATTCTATGAAGGCAAACCTATCCAAATTACCACAGATTTCCAAACACAAACCTCAGAGACCAAGAGAGCCTGAAATAAAATCTTTGAAGCTGTTAAACAGCACAAGGTTATGTACAGAAGAATTGTCCCTGAAAATTGAAGAAGTGAAACTTTTTCACAACCAAGAAATCCTAGAGAAATTAGCAAGCACTAATCTTGCACTGGAGGAAATACTTGAAGGAGAGGCTGGAGGAATGGCTCAGTGGCTAAAGTACTTGCTTCGCAAGTGCTGTGCCATGCACTAAGTTCCTGAGTTTGATTCCCCAGCACCACGTAAGCCAGGCATGGTAGCACATGCCTGTAATCCCAGCACTCAGGAGGCTGAGGCAGGAGGATTACAGTGAGTCCAAGGCCAGCCTGGGCTCCAAAGAGAGTTCAGGACCACCCTGAGCTGCAGAGTGAGACCCTGTCTCAGAAAAATAAAAAAAGGAAAGAAGATGCTTCAAGGAATCCTAGATAGAAACAGAGAGGAGAGTAGGACCACAGAACACAGAAGAGAAACATCAAAAGGTAAAGTGTGTAGTGAAAAGAAACAGCCAACACTAAGTGAACAGGAAAATGACAGGATTTGGTAAAAATGTTACAATAATTATTCTTAATGCAAATGTTTGTTAACTTGACAAACAAAAGACACAGGCAGGCAGAGTGGATCAAAAAATAAACCCCCCCAAAAAATAAATAAATAAAACCCAGCAATTTATTGTCTGCAAGAGACATACTTTACCCACAGAGAAGTACACAGACTGAAGATAAAAGACTGGAATCTAATACTACGTGCTACTGGAACCCAGAAACAATCAGGAGTAGCAGTAGTATTCTCAGACACTGCAGACTTCAAACCAAAACAGATCAGAAGAGACAAAGATGATCAGATCATGGTAGAATAAAACTAGAAATCAATAGCAAAAGTAACTGCAGAAACTATTCAAATACGTAGAGATTAAAACATTATTGAACAAGCAGTGGATTATAGAAGAAACTAAGATATCAGGAACTTCCTGAAGTCAAATGACTATGGAATCACATCTTACTAGATTCTGTGGGGCACAATGAAAGCAGTACAAACAGGTTAATGTATAGCAGTGAATCCACATGTGAAAAAAAGAGCAATCTCAAACTAACAGTCTAATGATGCAGCTCTAAGTCCTACAGAAACAACAAGACAAATCCAAAGATAGTAGAAGGAAAGAAATTGTAGAATCAGAGCAGAGACCAGTGAAATTGAAACTAGAAAGCCAATACACAAGAAAGCAATAAATCAAAGAGCTGGCTCTTCAAAATGATAAGATTGATAAGCCTGTAGCCAAACTCACCAAAAGAAAAACAGAAAAAATTCACATCCCTACAATTAGAAATGAAAAAGGTGAAATCACACCAGACACTGCTGAAATTCAGAGGGTTATAAGAAACTATTTTGAGAACCTATATTGCAGTAAATTCCAGATCCCAGAGGAGACTGATAAATTCCTAGGTACATATGAATACCAAAATTAAACCAGCAAGATATAAAAACACTGAATAGACCATAACCAGGAATAAAGCAGAGGGAATGCTGCCAAACTTCTTCCTGGAAGCAAGTATCATCTTGATTTTCACCCAGATAAAGACCCAGTAAAGAAAACTGTAGGCCAATTTGCTTAATGAAAATAGATGCAAAAATCCTCTTAAGATATTTGCAAACAGAATACAGAAAATTGTTTAAAAGATCATACACCAAGACCAAGTTGGTTTCTTCCCATGGATACAAGGCTTGTTCAAGATATATAAGTCACTTAATGTAAAATATGACAGTAACATAGCAAGGACAAAAATCACAGGGTTATGTCAATATATGTAGAAAAAAACCTTTGACAAAGTACAACATCCCTTTCTCATCAAACTGATGAAAATTGGTATAGAAGAATCTTACCTTAAGCTGATAAGAACAATTTATGATAATCCCACTGTCAACATCATCCTAAATAGGGAAACTGAGAGCATTTCCTATCAAATAAGGAACAAGACAAGCATGTCTACTCTCACTACTTCCATTCAACATCATGCTTGAAACCTTAGCCAGAGCAATCGGGCAAGAAAATGGCATAAAGAGTATATGCATAGGAAAGGAAGTAGTCAAACTGTCCTTATTTGCAGATGCCTTGATCCTTTAATAAAGACCCCCAAAAACTCCACCAGAAGACTCTTAGAGCTAAAAAACAAATAGAGGCAAGGTACAAGATATAAAATCAACACAAAAAAGTCAATAGTATTTCTCTACAGCAACAATGAAAACACAGAGAAAGAGATCAGAAAAACAACTGTTATTCACAGTTGCCTCAAACAAAATTAAATATCTGGGAATCAACCTCAGTAAGGAAGTGGAGGACCTCAATACTGAAAATGATAGTACTCTAAAAAAAGAAATCCAGGAGAATTTTAGAAAGTGGAAAGACATCTCTGTTCCTGGAAAGGTAGAACAACGTTGTCAGAATGACACTACTACTGAAATTGATGTATAGATTCAATGCGATGTCAATGAAGATACCAACAGCATTTTTCACAGGACTAGAAAAATTTATATGGAACTCAGAATAGTCAAAACAATCCTCAGCCAACAAAACAAAAAAAGAAGGCATCATAATACCAGATAACAAATTACATTACAAAGCAACAGTGCAACAGTGATTTAAAAAAAAAAAAAGCGCGATACTGGCACAAAAACAATCAGTGGATAAATGGAATAGAATTGAGAATTCAGAAACATCTCCAAGTACCTTCAGCCAATTGATCTTTGACACACGTGCTCAAAACATACTGTGGAGTAGAGATAACCTGTTAAATAGATGGTGCTGGGGAAACTGATTTGCCACATAGAGAAGAATGAAATTAGACCCACATCTTTTACCAAGCACCAGAATCAAATCAAAATGGCTCAAAGACCTAGACATTAAAATGGAAACACTGCACTCATTGCAAAAAACAAAAAGGCAAAAACCTTGAAGACATGGCATAGGCAAGGACTTTCTCAAACACCCAAAGTATGTGAGGTAACACCAAGAATCGGCAAGTGGAGTTATATCAGATTTAAAAGCTGCACAGCAAAGGAGGCAATCAACAGAGCAAAGAGGTAACCCAGGGAAAGGGAACAAAGTTTTGCCAGCTACTCTTCAGACAGAGGACTGTTATCAGAATAGGCAAAAAACCTGAAAAAGTTTAGATACCCCCCGCCTTCAGTTAAAAAACTCAGTCATAAAAGTGGGCACCTGAAATGGATGGAAAATTCTCAGAAAAAGTCTGAATGACCAATAAATACGTGAAAAAATGTTTAGTTTCATTAAGCTGTCATAGGAATGCAAATCGAAACAATACTGAGGTTCCATCTAACGCCAGTAAAAATGGCTGGTATTAAGAACTCAAAAGGGCTGGAGGAATGAATGGCTCAGCAGTTAAAGCGCTTGGCTAGCAAGTGCTAAGTCAAGTGCTAAGTACCCAAGTTCATTTCCCCAGCACCACATAAGCCAGGTGTGGTGGCACATGCCTGTAATCCCAGCACTTGGGAGGCTGAGACAGGAGAATTGCCTTGAGTCCAAGGCCAGCCAGGGCTCCATAGTGAATTCAGGACCAACCTGGGCTACAGACCGAGGATCCTATCTCAAAAGAGAGAGAGAGAGAGAGAGAGAGAGAGAGAGAGAGAGAGAGAGAGAACGCGCTCAAGAAACACCAAATACTGGAGGCAACCCACTCAGAATCCCAATTTGTGAGTCTTTACCCCTCTATCCTTTGTTTCTAAATAAAAATCTGTTATTCTAAAAATGTGCTAATGAGTTTGTATGAAAAAGTAAACCTTCCTATGTTGCTGCTGGGACTATAAACTCAGATAACCACTAAGCATGCAGTATGGAGATTCCACAAAAAACTGATAATGATATTCTGTTTGGCCCAGCTGTCGCTCTTCTGAATATATTCCCAAAAGAATTAAAGTCATTATACTAGAGTGATACATATATACCCATATGTATAAAATAGCATAATTTATATAGCCAAATCTTGGAAAAAGACAGTATGTCCAACAACAGATGAATGGGTAAAGAAGATGTAGTGTTTTCACACAATGGATTACTACTCTGCTGTAACAAATAAATTTGTGTCATTTGTAGAAAAATGGATATACTCTGAGACTAATATGTTTAGTCAAAAATCAGACACAGAAGGTTAAATGTCATATGGTTTCTCTCATATGAGAAAACCAAACCATAAAAAAGTAAAAGAAAGTTGGAAAAAGAAAAAAGATAGATTTTGTAGAGAGGGAAAAGAGTGAGAGAGTTTGAAGGGAGTGGGAAGGGGAAAGGGATCTGACATGTAAATAAAAAATAAAAAACATTGGAGAGGCTGTGCTAAGTGCTTCTAAGTTGTTGTGGCTTGGATGTGGGATGTCTCTGAAAAGCCTCGTGCATTTGGACACTGGATTATGTATGGAGCCATGTGCTGTTAGGAGATGGAGGCCTGATCTGAAGGGGTGGATAACAGGTGTGTGGTGCGAGACAAATGTGCTAGGTTATAAATGCCAGGCACATGGATTGGATTACAGATTATAGGTGTGGGGTGAATAACAGATTCCAGGCACGTGGTGGGGGCTTAAGCCTGGAAGGGGTGAAACGCTGAGGATAGACCGCTCTTGCTTGCCTCCTTTGCTGTGCAGCATTTTAATTTGATACAACTCCATTTGTTGATTCTTGGTGTTATCTCACGTGCCTTGGGTATTTTTTGAGAAAGTCCTTGCCTATGCCATGTCTTAAAGGGTTTTGCCTCCTTTTTTTTCTTTTGCAATAAGTGCAGTGTTTCGATTTTAATGTCTATGTCTTTGATACATTTTGATTAAACCCAGATAGACCCTAAATCCAGAAGGGGCAGATCACTGGGGCAGGACCGGAAAGGATATGTGCTACATTGACAGAAATCAAATGAAAATAGAGTACCATTGATAGAAGCCAGCAATAGAATCAGAGATGCAAAAGCTGTAGATATTGGGATTATCAGGCACAGAATATAAAATTGCATGTAGTTATTTTTTAAATATCAAAAAAGATGAAGTGTGCCAGGTGCGGAGGTGAATACCATATCCCAGCTTCTTAAGAGGCTGAGTCAGGAGAACCCGAAGTTGGAGGACACCCTAGACAACTTAGCAAAACCCTGTCTTGTTACACAAAATTAAAAAGGGCTGAGAATGTAGCTCAGTATTAGAGGGCTCCTGGGTTTGATGCCCAGTGCCCCCCTGCAAAAAAAAAAAAAATAGTGATTATGTAAGACGATGGAAGGCTGTTGTGGTTATAGGGGGAAAAGAACTGGAATTATTAATAGTTGAGATGTAAGTTAGGAATATTGTAGTGACCTTTATTTTGTTGTTTATGAAGAAGGTAAAAGTAATGATTAGCTTATAATCCTAGCACTCAGGAGACTGAGACAGGAGAACTGCCGTGAGTTCAAAGCCAGCCGGGGCTCCATGGTGAGTTCAGGAGCAGCCTGTGCTACAGAGTGAGACCCTGTCTCAAAAAAAGTAATGATTAACACTTAATGAGTTAAAAAAGTTGATGAGTTAAGCGTTGATGTTAAAATTTCAATCAGAGCCATGAAAATAAGATTATCCAACTTCTAAACCAGTTAAGGATACAAAATGGAACAAGATAATTGCCAACCAACAAGAAAGGTTAAAAAGTATAAAAAGGGTAGGGGAAGGAGTCTAGGGCATAGCTCAGCTGTTAAAGCACTTGCATAGCAACTGCAGTGTTCTGAGTTTGATTCCCTAGCTCCACAAAACTAGGTGTGTGGTCCCATGTAATCCTGGCTCTCGGGAAGCTGAGGCAGGAAGATTGCTGTGAGTTCAGGACCAGCCTAGGACTACAGACCAAGACCCTGTCTCAAAGGAAAAAAAAAAAAAAGCAAGATGCATAGAAAACACAGAAATAGGGCTGGAGGAATGGCACAGTGGTTAAAGCACTTGCCTAACAAGCACAAAGCCCTGAGTTCTGTTCCCCAATACCACATAAACTGGGTGTGGTGGTACACACCTGTAATCTCAGCATTTCATTTGGGAGGCTGACGCAGGAGGATTGCGGTGAGACAGAGGCAAGCCTGGGCTACATAGTGAGTTCAGGACCAGCCTGGACTACAGAGTGAGACCATCCCTCAAAAAAATATAAAGAAAGAAAAATACAGAAGCAGACAGCAAGTATAAAATGAGATAGTAGAAATAAATCTGCATATGGCAAATTGCATTAGATGTAAATGGTTGTGTATTCGAGTTAATAGTTTAATAGATGGTATGAGTTGCATATTTAAACAAAATCATGAATATGCTTTTTATAAGCTACATCAAAAACATGAGGTTTGAAGTGTTGGGGTGTATCTCAGTGGTTATAAAGTGCTTGCCTAGCAAGTATAATGCCCTGTATTCAGTGTCGCAGTACCTCATAAACTGAGGTTTATGGTGGCATAAACCTAGAATCCCAACACTGAAAAGGTTGAGGCAGGAAGGTTGCCTTGAGTTCAGGTCAAGCCTGGGCTACATAGTGAGATCAGGGCCATCTGAGCTGCATAGCAAGAAAAAAATAATAAAGTTTGAGAGATTAAAGTAAAAGAATGAAAAAAATCAGACAACTGCCAGACCTAGGGGCTGGAGGCATAGCTCAGTGATTGGAGCACATGCTTAGGATGTGAGATTCCACATTGGTGGTGCATGCCTGTCATCCCAACACTCAGGAGACTGAAGCAGGAAGATTAGTTTATTAGAATAATAAACTCTCAAAATATATAAAGGAAAAGATAATTATAAGGAAATTGGCAAATATATGATATTGGACAATTTTAGCATGCCTTTCCAAATAATCAGAATATTGAGACCTTAAAAGCAGTAAGTATATTTTTAGAATTATATATAAAGATAATGAGTAATACTTTTAAAATATTTTTCCTTTTTTAAACTGATATTAGGGATTGAGCCCAGGGCCTTCATGATAAGCCACATCCTCAGACCATTATTAGTTTTGATTTTTGAAAGAGGGTCTTCCTAAATTGCTAAGTTGACATGGTTGAGTTGGCATTTGTTATGCTCCTGCCTCTGCCTCCCAGAGTGCTGAGATTACAGTCCTTTGCTATCTGTTCAGCTAATATATATTTTAAAAGTAAGCATAACTGTTTTCAGTTGTGCTATAAACTTGCTTGAATGAATTTACATATGGGGTATTCAATACATAGATGAGATTTTTTTTTTTCATTACTAAGGATCAAACCCAGGGCCTTTTACATGCAAGGTAAAGGCTATACTGCTGAGCCATACGCTCCAACCTTATTAATTTTTTATGTTGATTCAAGGCATTTGTAGGTAAGTGGATGCAATGTGAGACTATTGGACAATTGCTGCCACCAAAGCCTCGTGAGGTCTTAGTTGAACTTCAACAAATATTTTTCTCTTTGCTATCTATCCTTCACAGAGCAAAATCTTTTTCCTTTTCACCCTTGAAACAGTAAAGGATGAGGTCTTATTGATTCCTGAGACGCCCTCAAGGCATCTTTTTTGTAGTTCTGCTTCCAAGTACTTGGCTTCTTTTTAATGTTAATGTTAATATTAATCTCTCTAACTTCCCTGTGTTCTGCCATTTTTTTCCTGCCTTTTTTTCCTGCCTTTCACCATAAAGTTGGCTAAACGCTGCAAGTAGTACCCATGGGACAACATGAAGATTGGGTTGCCTTGAGATTTTCTCCACCAGATTAAGTAGCCCATCACCCTTAATCTCAGTCTTCAAAATTTTTCTCAGAATTTTTTTGGTAGATTCTGATTTTTTTTGTTTGTTTAATTTTTGTTTTTTGAGATGTCAGTCTTCAGGCAAAGTCTCTGAACAAGGGCAAAATACACACTTTCTGCCATAGCATACCATTCATGGTTTTTTTAGACCAGTTATCAATAAAGACCTTCTTCCCATCTGAAACTTCTTGAGCCTGGCTTTTCCAATCCACATTTCTGTCAGCATGCTAGTTTTCTGAGCTCCAACCAGAATCTCCTAATAACGTTGGCTTACAGCATTTTAAGACTTCTCTAGCTAGCATTTTCAAACCTTTCCAAACACCTCTCACAAGCCAGTTCCAAAGGCTTCTAAACCACATCATTAGATAAAGTCATAGCAATAACCCCAGTCTTCATACCAATTTCTGTCTTAGTTACTTTTGAATCACTGGGACTCAATACCTACCATCCATGATTTAAAGGAGGAAAGATTTATTTTTAGCTCATAGTTTCAGATGGTCACAATCCACTTGTAGGCAGTTGACAGTGGTTAAAGCAGTGGTAGAGACAGCTCCTCACAGCATGGCAAAGGGAAGCCAAGTGTGGAAGGAAGGGTGGAGGTAGCACACACCCCTCCAGGTCAAACCCCAAGCATCCACCACTTCCATCCAGGCCCTACCTCCCAACAGTCAAGGTATCCATAGGTAATCACAACATCTCAATACATGAGGCTTTGGGGGACATTCCAAATCCAAACCATAACATAGATCATGTACTTTATTTTTTCAGTACTGGAAATCCGACCCAAGGCCTTGTCATCAAGGTGGGGAACCCATTTTTTAGTTTTGATTTTGAGGCAGAGGCGCACTATATTACTAAATTGCCCACGCTGGGTTCAAACTTGAGATTCTCATATCTTAGCCTTCAGGAATGTTAGGAATGCAGCCCTGTACTACCAGGCCTAGCTTCTCACACGTGTTTTATTTTATTTATTTATTTATTTCTGAGACAGGGTCCCGCTCTATAGTCCAGGCCAGTCCTGAACTCACTATGGAGCCCAGGCTGGCCTTGGACTCAGGGCAGTCCTCCTGCCTCAGTCTCCTGAGTGCTGGGATTATAGGTGTGCGCCACCACGCCCAGCTTATGTGGTGCTGGGGAATCGAGCTCGGATACTTAGCACTTGACTTAGCTCTTGCTAAGCAAGCGCTTTAACCACTGAGCCATTCCTCCAGCCCCTCACACGTGTTTTATGAGACTTCTACCTATCCCACATTTTTTGAGTTACTGTATGTAGTTGTGCTTTTTTAAAATTATATTACACATTGCTAAACATTGTTTGTACACAGAAACACAGTTGATTTTCTATGTTAACCTTTTCTGTAACCTTACTAAACTTACTCTAGAAAAATTTTTGGTAGATTGTGATTTTTTTGTTTGTGGAGTTTTTGTTTTGTGTTTGTTTTTGAGATATCACTGGCCCTAAACTCCTTGGGCACATGTGATTCTCTTAACCTCAACCATTCAGGTAGCTGGGACTATAGATATGTATGCATCACAGTGCTTGGCTCTTTAAGATTTATTTCATCAATCACGTTGCCTTAAGATTTGAATCATTTTATTTCTTCCTAACTTAGATGATTTAAGTTTTTTATCTAAATACCTTGACTGGAACCTCTGATACACTATTGAATAAAAGTGGTAAGAGTGGGCATCCTTGACTCATTCCTGATCATAGGAGAAAGCACTGGTCTCTCAATGTTAATCAGTGGTGATGGGGCGTGGGGGTACTGGGAATTGAACATAGGGCCTTAACTCTGAGCTATATCGCTAGCCTATATTTTTATTGCTTATTTGAGACAAAGTCTTGCTAAGTTGCCATATTGCCCTAGGTGAGCTCAAACTTGAATTTCTTCTGTCTCAGCCTCCCAACATACTGAAATTACAGGCCTGGGCTACTGGGCTTGCTTCCCATTGCTACTTAGGATGTTAGCTGTGAGCTTTTTGTAGATGTCCTTCATCAAATTAAAGAAGTTCCCCTCTGTGCTAGTTGAGAATTTTTCTCATTAACAGGAATTTTATTATAATACTTTTATCATGATTACTTTGAAACAGGGTCCCTCTAAGTTCCCCAGGCTGGGCTTGCACTCATGATCCTCTTGCATCAGCCTCCCAGAGTGTTGGAATTACAAACATGCACCACCCTGCCCAGCTAATACTTTCCCCATTTTTTAGTATGATAAAAGTTCTTCAAGTATATCTAGTATGATTAAAGAAAGGGAAATTTTAAACATATGTAGGATTACCTATATTTCATAGAGATAACTATGTGATCAAATGTTAAAGAATCACATAGAGCTGGTAGAGTCATGATTAAGAAAATTGGTACCTCTGAAGTAGAGGCCAGAAGCTGGGCTCCTAGGAAGTGAGAGTAGCCCTTATAGTGATGAGCCATGTTCTGGTGGGGTTTTTTGTTTGTTTGTTTGTTTGTTTGTTTGTTTTATTTTGTTTTTTGTTTTTATTTTATTTTATTTTATTTTTGAGGCAGGGCTTAACTCTAATCCAAACTGGTCCTAACCTCATTCTGTAACCCAGGCAGTCATCAGACTCATGGCAGTCCTCCTGTCTCAGCCTCCTAAGTGCTGGAGTTACAGACATGTGCCACCTGTTCTGATTCCTTTAGCAGTTCTTTTCTAAGTTCTTGCTATATTGCTTGTCTTTAGGCCCCATATATAACACAGGTATTTTGCTGTATCTGTTTATTGGTCATGTGTATGTTTATTAATTACTTTTTTAAAAAAGTTGAGCTGGGCATCATGTTATACATGGTATACATGTGTAATCTCAGCAGTATGGAAAACTGAGACAACAAGATCGTAAATTCTAGCCCAGCCCAATTAACTTAGTGATACCTGTCTCAAAAATATAAAAAGGGTTGGGGATGTAACTCAGTTCCAAGTCCCAAAGTTTAGTCTCCATTGCTTAAAAATAAAGTAGGAAGTTTTGGGGTGCCCTGTGTACCTTACCTGTGCAGCCTTCAATTTTGGACACCATGTTGACTATTCCCCCACACACAGGAATCTCCAAAATCTGCTGATTCTGACTGCCATCAAGGCAGATCACACACGGGTCATGGAATACATCAGCCGCCTGGACAACTATGATGCCCCTGACATCGCAAGCATTGCCATTAATAGCATGCTGTATGAGGAGGCCTTCACCATCTTCTGCAAATTTGATGTCAAAACCTCAGCAATCCAGGTGAACTTCTGGGACTAGTCATATTGGGTCCTAGCACCCTGTGCCTGCACTGCACATGCCCACTTAAGGCTTTTGTCATCACTAAGGTTGTCGGACTCAAGTCATCCAGGGTGTCTCTCAGATGCTTGTTCTGATCTCTGTCTCTCCCAGCCTGTTGCCTCCTTGACATCACATTCTCTGCTGGTACTCCTTCCACTCCCCAGCACTCTCCTGGACTTTGGGACCTGATACTATGTTGTGCAGTCAGCCTTGGTGACTCAAGTATTTAATTTTTTGGAAGTGTGCACACCTAGTCCTTCACCACCATGCTGCCTCGACTACCCGTTCCCTAACCTGTCAGGAGCTACTCAGTATCTGAGCTTGAATTCCCAGAACAATTCTTCCAGCCTACATGCCTACCTTCTGCCCCGCAAGAAACTCCTTTCTCAAACCACATCCCTGTCTTCCTGGTCTGTAAGCCTTTTCTGTTTGGTTTTTGTTTTTGTTTTGTGGTACAGGGGATTGAACCCAAGATCTCATTATGCCTAGGCAAGTGCTTTGCCAGTCAGCTACACCACCTAGTCTTCTCTTAATGTTTTTTCCCCTAAATCAATTCTAAACCATAGTACATAGCACTGTAATTACTCTTCTAGCAATATTCTTTACTTTCTCTTACCATTTTTCTGTACTCACCTGTAAAACTTCTAATCCCTTCTACAGCCTTTATTTGTGCTTATGCATGAGCTATGGTGTCACTTTGAGACCAGTTACTTTGCATAGAGGCAGCTGCTGCCTCTACCACCTGGATTATCACATAGTGGTGGCCTTGACTGCCAGCCAGTCCTCCAATCAGTTAGTAATTCCTAAGTCATTCTCTTGGCCCAGAAAGCTTCACCTGTCTTCATTTCTTTATGCCTTTGTTAAATTGTCACGTCTCTATCTAGGACCCTCTCCCACCTTTCCCTTACTGTGGCTCTTATTTTAGGAATTTTTATAACTTTATTTGACAACAGTAGTTAGCTATCATCCACCCTGACTGAAGATTTTTGAAAGTGATAACAAGAATGTAGGTTACCAAACTATGGCTTTTGTTCGGTGACTCTTCATCTTTCTTACATTTTCTGGACAGTTGTACTTACATACAAAACACGACATTCCTTGTTCCTTTGGCCCAGATAGTTTTGTTGATCCGGGTATTGATGTGCACATCTGGCATCCCCATCTCCTTTGTAGCAAATTTCTGGATCTCTTTACTCTCAGGGCATGCTTCTTGAAGCCCATTCCATGAATGCACTTGTGAATGTTAATGGTATATTCTTAAGTCACAATCTTGCTGATAAAATGGCCTTTCTCACCATCTTTCTTTGTGGGAGCCATTCATCAGGTCCCAGTTTCTCACAGTGGCTCTTACCTTCATCAGCTCATTCATCCAAGAAATACTTGGTGCCCGCTTACATTGGACTGAACTGAAATGATCATGCAACTTTAGGCAGAATGAGCAACCGAACAAATTTTTTTCTTTGAAATTGACCAGAAGTTGTGGAAAATGCAAGTCCACTTTTATAACCCCTAGGTTCTGATTGAGCACATCGGAAACCTAGACCGAGCTTATGAATTTGCTGAGAGATGCAATGAGCCTGCTGTATGGAGTCAGCTGGCCCGAGCCCAGCTCCAAAAGGACTTGGTAAAGGAAGCCATTGACTCCTACATTAGGGCAGAAGATCCCGTGTCTTACCTGGAAGTAGTTCAAGCAGCCAACAAAAACAGTAAGTGAATATCCTTTTCTCACTGATGTGAAACCTGTCTAAGGCAAGACATTATAGAGCTCCGCAAGATTCTTTGTTTATATTCATCTAAAGAAATCAGAGCCACAATAAGAAAGTTTTGCAAAAGAATTTAAATCTGAGTTTACTGCTGCCCTCTTTTATAAATCTTTTATTGTTGCCTTCTTTTACAAGATTAGACAATTTAAGCAAAGTAGATAATCACTAATAAATCTGTTACCAGTGACTTATTTTCAGCTTCCTAGGGCTCTTCTGGTTTAGCTAGTTGATTGTGGCACTGACTTCTCTAGTGGCTGGAATAACTGTCACAATGACTAGTGAAGTCTTTGTTGGAGAAAGGGAGACTCCAGTTCTCAAAAATGGCTCACAGCCACTTCCCTTTCTCCCTCTTAGAGTAGGGCTTTGCTCAGTGGGCAAAGCTAAGACGCTTGTAGATACTACCTAGAACCTGAGTCTCCATGAGTCATCACCAGGACAGTAAACTATCTGGCTATGGGCAGAATAGGGAGAATGGAACACCTGTTTGAAATGATCAACTAGAGCTGGAGAAACAGCACAGTAGTTAGAGCACTTGTGTAGCAAGCACAAAGCCCAAGTTCGAATCCCTAGCACCATGTAATCTGAGTGTGATGGTGCATGCCTACAATCCCAGCACTTAGGAGGCTCAGGTGGGAGGATTGCCATGAGTTCAAGACCAACCTGTACTACAGAGCAAGACCCTGTCTCAAAAAAAAAAAAAAAAAAGAAAAATCAGCTTCAGAGTAACCCATGTTTGTTTTCTGCCTTTAGACAACTGGGAGGATCTAGTGAAATTTCTACACATGGCTCGGAAAAAGTGCCATGATTCTTACATAGAGACTGAACTTATTTTTGCTTTGGCTAAAACCAGCCGTCTATCTGAGCTAGAAGGTTGCCTCAATGAACCCAACAGTGCCAACATTCAGCAGGTATGCTGTGCCCCATGGGGATGGGAACTCCTACAGTCATAGTTAGGCTAGGAATCCTCCTTAGAGTGATAGTGGAAGACAAGCCATACAGTAAGTACTCTAACTTCTAGCTGTCATTGGAATGAAAATTCAAACCAGTGGAATTTGACCTGCCATTGGCTGTACATGTCAGAATGGCCCTCCTACAAGAAGAAATGTTAGGACTTATATGCAAGTATCCTGTCTACCACAAGAAAACAAAATAAACTAACTTGGATTTAATAATCTGAATACATAAAAAATACATACTGAATATGAGTAGCTTTCTCATATGCTAGATAAAGTATAATTAGGTAAAATAATGGAGGGAAAATGATTTCTTTTTAAAAGGCAAAATATTTATACCATCTGAAGAGAAACCAGAGTGTGTATTTCTTTTTAAATAGACATAAGACCAAAATGTTTAAATAAACCCTACAAAGAGCAGAGCCAAGGTTGGAGTAGGAGCTCCAGAAAGACTATTTCCAACAAAATCAGCCAGGGAAGCAGATAAGTAAAGGAAAAGTCATCTCTTGACTATAATAAAATCCTAAAACCAGAGGGGGACCTTCAGGGCAGTGTCCAACAAAGGAACTCCTTAGTTAGAGCATGCACCTGAACAGTAGCCTAGAGTACTCTGTCACCCCCACCAACAGACCAAATTGATCACCTGGTACAGGCCAGAAATCAGAAACAGACAGTGTGCTGTGATCTACACCATCCAGTGGCATGAGAAAGCCACAAACCCCCAGCTTAGACAGCTGGCAGGAAGCATCTTAAGCCATAACAAGATAGAGAAGCAGGATCACTACATAAGGCCCAAGTATACTAGGATACACCATAGCATAAAAGACGCAGGGCCAGATAGCCAAAGGGCTCCCAAGCCCTACACAGACAGAAAAGAAAGGGAGGGACCACAGTCCTTGTCATGATTACGCTAGCATATTATGGCCTTTGGACCAAAGAAGCTGGAGAAAGGCCAGAGGAAACTGGGGGGGGAAAAAAAAGTGGCAACTGTGCTTGTAAGCAGTGGCGGCACCAATAGGCATGCCATAGCTCAGAAGAAATGGGGCCAAGCAGCCTTAGGGCTCCCATGCTTAGCACAGAGTGACTAAAGGGAAGGATCCACAGCACCCACTGCACCCACCTGTCACGGCTTTTGGGCTAGAATTGGCTGAAGTAGCAGGTCCTCCTTTCCCCCACAGAAGGCCTGAGGGGCCAAGGAAACAAGCAAACAGAGGTGTTCCGTAGCACCGAAGAGGTGGGGCCAGACAGACATAGATCCTCCTTGTACAAGGCACCTTGCATACAGCATGCCTGCATACCACAGCCTGTAGACACTGTCTCAGGCCAGAGAGGACTGGAGAAAAAAAAAAGAACAGAAAGGGAGAAGAGGCAAGCTGCCAGCTGCAGCCACAGTGGCAGTAAAACCTCTTCAGAGTGGCCCAAGAGGGAACTCATGAGCCTGAGCTTGTGAAGAAAAAGGATGTCCACATCAGACATCTAAAGGGCAACAAACAAACCAGCAACCATGTAATCTTGGATCTGTTCATAGACAATAACCACCTCAAGCCAGTGAACCACATGTTTGCCTAACAAAATACATGGGAACAGGATGTCTCAAAAAGTCTCAAGCCCTAGCAATAGTCATGTCCAAGTGGCTAAGGCAACGGACTAGAAAAAGTTCCAAGCCCTCCAAGCCCAAATTGGCCCAGAGGAAGAGTCTAGCCTCAAAAATATTTAATCATCTGGAATAATATGAGACAGCAACCTCCTCAGGATGCTTAATGAGTTTTTAAAAGATGTAACTGAAAAGCTCAAGCAGGAAACAAATGCAAGGCTAGTGGAACTACAGAAGTGAATATAAGAAATAAATGACAAATTCACTAAAGAATTCAAAAAATTTGAAAAGATACTGACAGAGCATCACGAGATGGAAACCTCATTGGAAAGTATGAGAAACAAACAAAAAAAAATTCAAAGCGAGGACAGAACATCAGATTTAGAAGATGATGGAAATTATGAACCAATTTCTTAACATAGTTGAAATAACACTGTGCCAATGTGAAAATGATTTTCAGCAGACACTAGATGATTCAAAGAAGCTAAATCTGAGTATTGTGGTTTGGATCTGAAATGTCCCCCAGAAGTCTCATGTATTTTAATGTTATGTTTCTTATAAAACTGTGAGCTAAAATAAATTTTTCCTCTAATTTGAGCATGTCAGGTATTTCAGTCACAGCAGCAAAAAAGTAACTAAGACACTCAGAATTATAGGAATACAGGGAAAAGTGAAAATCTAAAGGAGCAATAAATTTGTCCAATGAAATCGTAAGAGAAAATTTCCCATGTATAAGAAAAGAAACAGACACACAAGTGACAGAGGCATACCATACACCAGCTAGATACGGCCAAAAAACAGAAGCTCCCTATGTTACCTCGTAAAAAGACTTATAGACACACTGTACAAAGGGTGCACCCTAAAAGCTACAAGAGAAAATGAGGTAGCATAACCTAGGCAGACCTAGCAGAGTAATAGTAGACTTCTCAGAACAAACTCTGAAAGCCGGAGGAGAGTGAAGTCTTCAAAGTCCTAAAAGAAAATAATTGTTGACCAAGAGTTCTATAGTCTGAAAATTTATCCTTTCTAATTTATAATGAAATAAATACTTTCCATGGCATAAAAGAAAAGACTTAAAAAATTTTATGACAGCTGAAGCAAACCAGGATAAAGAAATAAAGAATGGAAGCACAACAAACCAGAAGCAGGTGTACATTTTAACAGAGAGCACAACTAAACAGGTAAATGGAAGTCAGCTTCCAAAGTTCAGGACAATGGCAGGTCTCTGTAAGTACTGGGTAATTATAATTCTTAATGTTAACAGCCTCAACTCACTAGTGAAAAGACAGATTGGCAAACTGGATTAAAAAACATAACCTAACTATATGCTGCCTATAAGAGTGTCTTACACATAAAGATAAATGTAGAAGCTGAAAGGATGGAGTTCCTTTTTCCACTCAGCAGATTGACAGAAATAAGCAGGGGTAGTGACACTGTTTGCTGACAAAGTGAAGTTTAATCCAAAACTGATCAAAAGAGACAAAGAAGGCTACCTCATTCCAGTAAAGGGAACAGTTGAACAGGAGGAGCTTAGTGATAGTAAACATTTATGCACCAAACAGTAATGACCTAGCTATATAAAACAAAAGCTACAAGATTTAAAAAGAAAAATAGATCCCAACACAATTATAGTAGGGGACTTTTAATTCCTCTCTCCTAAAAAGACAGGTCAACTAGACAAAAAAATCAACAAAGATACAACAGAACTGAGCAATACTATCGAAGAAATAGACCTGACAGACATCTACAGTTTTTCATCCAACAGCAGCAGAATACACATTCTTCTCAGCTGCCCATGGAACATTCTCCAAAACAGACTATATTCTAGGCCACAACAAGCTTAAATACAAAAACATTGAAATAATCCCGTGTATCCTGTCAGATCACAATAAAATGAAACTAGAATAAACAGAGACAGCAGATACCATTCAAACAAATGGAGGCTAACCAGAACAGTGAGTCATATCAGAAACTAGGGAAGAAATTTAAAAGTTCCTCAAGACAAATGATAATGGAAGCATATCACAACACATTTGAGACACAGTGAAGGCATTGTTCAGAGGGAACTTCATTGCCACACAAGCGCAAGTAAAAAGAACTGAGCAATCTTAAATAACCTAATGATGCAACTCGGGGCTCTAGAAAAGCAAGAACAAACCAACCCCAAAACTAACAAAAGGAAGGAAGTGATAACGATCAGAGCAGAAACTAATGAGATGGAAACTAAAAAAAAATAATAATCCCAAAGATCTATGAAACAAAAATATGGTTTTCCAAAAAGATAAACAAGATCAATAAACTCCTTTAAAACTTCCAAAAAGAAGAAAAGATAAAACTTATATCAATACAGTTTTTTTAAAATGTGAAGTTACAACAGACAGCAGTGAAATCCACAGAATTAGAAGTTACTTTGAAAAATCTATACTCGAGTAAGTTTAAGAACCTAGAAAAAGTGGACAAGTTTGTGTGTGTGTGTGTGTGTACACACACACACACACACACACATATATATATATATATATATCATCCTCCAAAACTAAAACAAGAAGAGTTAATCACCTGAACAGACAACCAACTACAAAATAGAGGAAGTAATAGAAACACTTCCAGTAAAGAAGAGCCCAGGACCCAGTGGATTCACAGAACTCTACCAGAAATTCAGAGAAGACTTAATGCCAATGCTCACCAAATTTCTTTAAGAAACTGAAAAGAAAGGAAAGTTGCCAAAAGTCATTCCCTGAAACTAGCAGAACTTTTTATTTTTGAGACAGGTCTTTGTAGTTCTGGCTATGCTTGAACTAATTATGCAGCCTAGGTTGGCCGCAAAATCACAGCAGTCTTCTTGCCCAGCCTCCCAAGTGCAGGGATTACAGGTTTGTTCTGCCACACCCACTTGTGGTGGTGGGGAATCAAACGCAGAGCCTGCGCCTGCTTGGCAAGTGCCATAACTGCTGCTATTCCTCCAGCCCAAAACCAGCCTAACTTTAATACCAAAACCAGACAAAACCCAACAAAAAAAGAAAACTACAGGCCAGTCTCCCTAATGACCATAGATGCAAAAATACTCAAGATACAAACAGAATTCAACAAATCATAAAAAAGATCATGACCAAGTGGGCCCCATCCAGGGATGTCAGGATGTTTAAGCATATGCAAAACAATAAACATAATACATGTTAATGGATACAAAGATAAAAGCCATATGATCATCTCAATCGATGCAGAAAAAAAACATTTAACAAAATCAAACATCCATTTATGATAAAGACCCTGAAAAAATAGGAATAGAAGGACCTTACTTCAGACTTGCCCAAGCCATCTATAACAACCACTGTGCCTGTGTCGTTTTAAACAGGGGAAGACTGAAAGCATTTGACCTGAAATCCGGAATGAGACAAGGATGCCCACTTTCACCCCTGCTATTCAGTATAGTCCTTGAAATTCTAACCAGTGAGAACAGACAAGAGAAAGAAGTAAAAGGAATGCAAAGTGGAAGGGAAGATGCTAAGATAACCCTTTTTGCATATGACATCATACTCTACGTCAGAGACGCAAAAAATTTCACCGGAAGTCTCATAGAACTAACAAGCAAATTCAGCAAAGTAACAGGATACAAAATCAATACTCACAAATCAGTAGCACTCTTATACACCAATAACAAAGTAATGAGAAGGAAACCATGATATCAACTCCATTCACACTAGCAACAAAAAAGCAATACTTAGGATTAACGTTACCAAAGAAGTGAGAGATGGGTACAGAGGAAATGACAGAACCTTAATGAAAGATAGAAGAGGACTATTGAGAATGGAAACACATCCCATGTTACTAGATAGAAAGAACCAGTATTTTCAAAATGGCCATACTTCTAAAACTGTTCTACTGATTCAACACAATACCAATCAAATCACTAAGAGTTCTTTATAGAACTGGAAAAAAATTAACTGTAAAATTTATATGGACTCAGAAAAGACCCAGAATTTCCAAAGCAATTGTAAGCACAGAGGAAGCTACCAATGGGACATAGTACAGCCTTTACATTTAATCTGGTTGATAAAACCTTTCAAACCGAGTTCAAGCAGGGTGAAAAGCTGTATATGCAATACAGTAAAACATGTATGCCTAGAAAAATGCCCACATTGGGGACAGCAAAGAACTCTGGGATATGGACTTGGAGGTATGATATTATTTTACTTTTACTTTCTTGTGTTTGAGAAGTTTGTTTCTCAGTAATTATATAACTTCAGAAGTTACTGTATAGCTGGAAATTTAATTCAGTTATAGAACACTTTCCTCTCATACTTGGGGTTTTTTGGGGGGAAAAGGGTGTTGTTTTATTTTTTGTGTTTTTGAGGCAAGGGCTGGCCTCAAACTCACAGCAGTCCTCCTGCCTCAGCCTCCCAAGTACCGAATTTGCATGTACCACCATACCCAGCTAAACTTTTTGTGGTGCTGGAAATTCTAACCCAGAGCCTTGTACATGCTAGGCAAACATTTTAACCACTGAGCTGCACCCCCAGCCCATTTCCTAGCATGCTTGATGAATTTGATCCCCCTGATTGAAAAAAAAAATGCTGCCTGTGTAATCACAAAATTAATAAAGTTGTTTGAAGGCTGGGGACATAGACCCTGGGTTCAAATCCCAAAACCACATAAGTTGGGCATGATGGCACACCCTTGTAAAATTCCAGCACTTGGAAGCTGAGGCAGAAGGATTGCCTTAAATTCAAGGCCAGCCTGGACTACAAGTGAGTTTAGGACCAGCCTGGATGACAAAATAAGACCTTGTCTCAAAAAATTAATTAATTTAAAATATTAGAAAAAATATCTTGCCAAAATCCCCACTTGAATTAGTACTGGTTCTGAGTACAAGGCACTGCCTAGTAGAGTGGGAATTCAGTGTGCTGGGGCTGCGGGGCTACAGAGTAGGAGCTCAGCTTTCTCTCTGTTTCTTTGATCATGCCTTGAGGCCTTCTGCGTATTCCAAGACAGGGACCAATGACCTTCAGCTTGGGGACCAAGTTCAGGCCACCACCCGTTTATACGTGTTTCCCAGTCTGTTATCTTCCAATTGCATCTCCTAATGTCATAGTACTTCATTCAGTTACTCATTCAACAAAGTGTTACTGAGTTTCTGCTGTAAGGTAGTGTATGAGGATGTGGAATAGCAGAGAATAGCCAACTCTGTGCCCGCGTAAAGACATAGTGATATGTTAAATGGTTAATTATCTTTACATATATTTTTGAGCCAGAGTCTCCCTCTGTAGTCCAGTCAGGTCCTGAACTCACTATGTAGCCCAGGTTGACCTCAAACTCAAGGCAATCCTCCTGCCTAAGCTTTCTGAATGCTGGGATTACAGGTGCATGCCACCATGCCTGGCTTATGTGATGCTGGGGAATTGCATTGTGGACTGTTAAGTGCTGTGCTATTCCTCCAGCCCCTAAATAGTCAATTGTAAAGAGGAAGAGTGAGGCAGTAAAGGAAGAAATTGTGCAGGTGGGTGTTCCAGTGTTAGACTGAGCCTCCGGGGGAACTGAGCCCTTGGCCCTCTGCAGAGAGAGTGCGTGTTCAGGTGTGTAGGTGCTGTGTAGAGCGGGCCGAAGTGACCAGAACCTTAAGCCCAAGCAGAATAGGCAGGATGGAGGCAGTTGGCCTCCATGAGTTGGGGCCCATCATCAGGACTCCAGCTCTCCTCTAAAGGAGAGTAGTGGGTTTCCAGCAGAGGAGGCACGTGATCAGCCCTAAGTGAGAGACGGGGCTAGCTCTGGAGTGCAGGCAGGTATTGGCAGTGACGATACACAGAGTGAGTGTGAATGGCAAAGCACAGTTCACCTCTAATCGTATCTGAGGAAGAGCCGACCAGGTTTGTTGTTGATGTGGGTGTAAGAGAAGAGGAGTGAGCCTGAGTCCATGTTTTGAGGGCATGGAACTGTGCTTATGCGGTAGGAACATGTAAAGACTACTTTGGGGGAATCTGGGTTCAGGGTGAGTACCAAGAGCTGCACATCTTGACTGTGGCTGCAGCTGAGTAGAGAATGTAAGCTGGCATAGACAGAGTAGCAGGGACAGTAAGAAGTCACTGTTGTTACTGGCCTGGCCTACTTGCAGTGTGTAGAGCAGCAAGCTGGACTGGAGTGGAGTCTGGGAAGACACCTGTGGCAGGAGTTCCTTGGAAGGCAATACTCTGACAAAGCTTAAGATAGGGTCTTGTTAGTGACCTTATGCTATCTTAAGGAAGGCAAGGTCCTCAGAGCAGAGGAAACCAAATAAATTGTCAGGAAATGAGGAAGATCTACAAGCGATAGCAGACACAAGGCCTGCCCGGTGATACCTGAGTCAAGATTCACAGTCAGCAGTTTGTGTTCAGTGGGAAAGAAGGTGAGCAGCCTGGAGCAGCCAGAAGCATACTTCCTTGGCCCAGGCCAGAGAGATACAGATATAAAAGATAATAGTCAAAGTCTAAGAGGTACTGGAATGTAGGAGCCCTCAAGTAGAGACTATCCCAGAGGAGAGGAGCATGTCCACTGACCGGGAGGTTTGCTTCACCTTTTGGGCATGTGGTAATCAGAAAGACGTTCCTTTTAAGGGCTGGCAGTAGAACTTGGTGATACAATGCATGCCTAGCATGTATGAGGCCCAGGGGCCAATCTCTAGCCCCATGAGGGAAAAAAAAGAAGAAAAGAGATGTTTTTGCTGAGCAAACAAAAAAATACCTCTGCTACATAGGAGCCTACAACCAACTTTACAGAAGTCCTCCTATGCAAGAGCATCTCAACAGAGCTCCCCACTTATTCACAGGTTGGAGACCGCTGTTATGAGGAGGGTATATATGATGCTGCTAAGCTACTATATAGCAGTATTTCTAATTTTGCCTGCCTGGCTTCTACTTTGGTCCACCTTGGTGAGTATCAGGCAGCTGTGGACAGCAGCCGCAAGGCCAACAGCACCCGGACTTGGAAGGAGGTAAGTTATAAGGGGTCTTGAGAGCATTAGTTTGACAGGTATTCTCTCCTTGCCCTTCCTGTGGTATTCCACTCTCTGCTGCCAAACATCTTGAATCCCGGTGCCAGCCTCTGGCCCTGGCATGAGTCTTCATCTTCTGGTACAGCTCAGCATTCTTGTTAGCTAGTGTATGTGGTGGGGGTCAAAGGCCCTAAAGAACCCTGTGTCAGACCAGTCACATCCCAGAGGCTGTCTTAGTAGCATGGAATTTTAGCATTATAAATATTGTCATACCACTTTCTAAACATGTCATCTTACTGGTAGCGTAGTTAGCGTAAATTGACATTCTTGGTCTTTTGTGCCAAATGGGTACAACGTTTTATCATACAACTTTCTCTTAAATCAAGATTGTCTGAAAGTGCACAAAACTTGGTAAAGAAATGTATAAAAGATGAGCTTCAGTGAATCAGTGAAACATTGCTTATAAAAGATTCAAATCAGCCTCATTGTTCAGTACCAAGACCTTGGTTAAACAGTAGTATGTACATTATGACTCTAATCCAGCATTCAAAATGAATAGGCAGAGTCATAAGAAAAGATATTTCCAGTAAGGTGAGAAATGTGTTGTCAAGCACAGTGTATAGTATAATCCATGGTATACAAGGGATTTGGCAGGATGCTAGTATGTAGATTATACTAGAAAAATAATAGGCCAAGGATGGTCTCAAGTTAATAGTAATGGGATTATGTGATTATTTTATTTGTCTGCTTTATTCACCATGGGAACATGGGCTGTCTTAGAAGGTGGGGGAAGTCGGGAGACTAGTTTTGGCACAGAGCAGTTCAGTATGACCTGGTCAGCAGCTGAGAAGTCCAGCTGCAGGGATCTCTGCACAGGGGGTAAGCTTCACTTCTTTATGCCTGATACAATGCAATACATGTATAGTACAGTGCAGAACACAAGAGTACAGTTTATCAAGCTTCTCCTGTATCAACTACACTCAAATGAAATATGTGCTTATGATAATTATTCTTAAGCTTACTAAACCCTTCTCAAGCCCCAAATCTGAATTCTGGCATGACTGTCCTGTCACCTAAATCAGCCACCATATCTCAAGGCTTGGGAAGTTAAGCATGTGCATGAGCTCTCTCCCTGGTTTCAAATACCCCCTTGCCTGCAAATTATCAATACTATTTTTCTCTCAGTCTTGGGTGGCTCTTCTTAATAGTTATCTACTTGCCCCAAATCCTTTGTTTTGCTTATAAAGCCCTCTTCTCTGGTATTTCTGCTTTTCTAGCTGTGTGCATTTTTGTGAGGCTGAGGCCTTTCATAGGGATACTCACTCTGACACCCTTCTTTAGGTGTGCTTTGCCTGTGTGGATGGGCAAGAATTCCACCTTGCACAGCTTTGTGGCCTTCACATTGTCATTCATGCAGATGAGCTGGAGGAGTTGATAAACTATTACCAGGTAAGGATCCCTGAGGGGATGCAGGTGGAGCAATGTTAATACTCCAAATAATGGGGGCAGTTGTTCCCTTAGCATACATTGATCATGAGCAGCATTAAAGGTTGTGGGGAAAATCCTCCCAGATGCAGACAACTACATTACAAGTTAATTTCACAGTGACTTGTTAGCTTTTCTGGGCCTCACATTGGCTGGTTTGGATTTTTTTAATTCCTCTCTCTCCTCTCGTGTCTGGGCCTTTAGAAGCCCACTCAGTGATTTGTACAACATAGGTATAGCATGGAAAAGCTACTGGAAATACTGGGTGAGTCATGGGAGAGCCACTGAGTACAGCCCACTGCAGGTGTGGTGACCAGATACCCTAGGGACAAGCACACACAATAAGGGGCCCCAGGGCACACCTGGGCAGTGCAATGTGGAGTGGCTGATATGCACCATCCATGTGTTGAGGGGTCCTGGCTTTTACCCCTGGGGTTCCTGAAGCTGTCTGGTCATACATCACTGAGTAAAAAGTAGCCTAGAGGATGTTCAGTCCAGCTCAGGAGTAGATAACAGGTTGTTGGTAACCTTGCATCCTTGAGGGACTTGAGAGAGCCAGGAGAGGCGTGGGAACTAGTCTTTGGGGTAATTTTGCTGCAGAGAGGTGTAGAAAAGTAGGATGGAAGCTGGCAGAGAATAAGAGGCCAAGACAAGAGTATTTTAGGACAGGAGAATCAATGTTTTGCTGAAGGACATCTGGGAGAGGGAAGTTGCTAGAGCAGCAGCTTGGTGAGCAAGCAGATGAGGTCTGAATCCACAACCGGTGGGTGCTAGACAAGAGCATAGGTAGATTTAACCCCAGCATTCTGGGAGGTTGAGGCAGGAGGAACACAGGTTAGAGCCTAGCCTGGGCAATTTAGCAAGTTAGCAAGACCCTGTCTCAAACAAATCAAGGCTGAGGATGTAGCTGAGAGCAGAGGCTTTGTCTTCAATCCTTAGTACTGCAAAAAAGAAAACTGAGCCAAACTTGGTGGCACAGGCCTGTAACACCAGCACTGTGGGAGGCTGAGGCAGGAGGAGCACAAGTTCGACCCAGCCCAGGCAACGTTGTGACTAAGCAAGACTTTCTCTTAAAATTAAAATGTAATACCCCAGTGGCATTTGGGGGTTACTGCAGCTAGAAACAAAAGTAAATAAAATTCAATTTTAAAAAGTAGGGGAGGGGAAACTGGAGATAAAGTTCAGCGTAAAAGCCCAGAGTTCAATTTCAAGTACCGCAAATAAATAAGTCAGTAATTAATTAATTTTTTTTTAAAAAAAGAACATAGGCAGAGTTGTAGATGCTGTGGGCAGGGGCATCAGAGTGAAGGCATAGGGGGATGTCCTGGACTAGTGGAGTGGTATGAGACAGTCCGCACTGTTCCCTCTCCACATCTGTGATCATAGATGTACAGAGAGACAGAATACGTGTCTGGGTGTTTTTCTAGGGCTCCAGCATGGTGAACAAGCTGTAACCAAGACTTGTCACATCTGGGAAATATAACCAGATGTTGAGGCTAAATACCAGGGGCTAGCCTTTGCATCTGGGGACCCACTCACATGACAGGGGGACGGTAGTCTGCCATTCTGAGTGGAGTTGGCTTGTTGGTGTCAGGGTTCCAGAAGGTATATACTGTGAAGACAGATTGGAACAGATCATTCTCAGACACAGTTACCCCCATTTTCTGTTTTATTTCACATTTCTTTTTATAAAAAATGACAACACTAGGCTGGAGGAATACCTTGATAGTTAAAGCACCTGCCTATTAAGCTCAAGACTCTGGGCTCAATTCCTGAGCACATAAAGCTGGGCATGGTGGCTCATGCCTATAATCCCAGCACTCGGAGGCTGAGGCAGGAGGATTGCCGTTAGTTCAAGGTCAGTCTGGGCTCCACAGTGAGTTCAGAAACATCGTAGACTACAGAGCGAGCCCGTATCTCAGAAAAAAAAAAAAATGGCAACACTAGGGATGGGGATGTAGCTCAATAATTAAAGTACTTGCCTACAAAACACAAGGCTCTGAGATCAATTCCCATTACCATATAAACCAGGCATGCTGGTGAATGCCTATAATCCCAGCATTTGGATGGCTGAGGCAGGAGGATTGCCATGAATTCAAGGCCAGCCTCAGTTACAGAGTGAGTTCACTATGAGCCTGGACTACAGAATGAAACTGCATCTCAAATAAGTGAATGAATGAATGAAGGAAGGAAGGAATGATTTTTTTAAATGGCAGTATTACACAATATGGTGGTACATGCTTATAATCCCAGCATTCAGGAGACTGAGGCCTGAAGATGGGGAGTTCAAGGTCATCCTGAACTACATAACAAGACGCTGCCTCAGAAAAAGAGACTGGAGGTATAGTTCAGTGGTTAAAGTGCTCGCAAGTAGCTGAGTTCTGTTCCCAGCACCACATAAGCCTGGCACAGTGGCACACGCCTGTAATCCCAGCACTCAGGAAGCTGAGGCAGGAGGATTTCTGTGGGTTCAAGGCCAGCCTGGGCTACATAATGAGTTCAGAACCAGTGTGGTCTACAGAGTGAGACTCTGTTTCAAAAAAAATAAAATAATTTTTTTCAAGAAGAAAACACTACTGTGTAGTTAAACTTGAGAATTTAAGTGCAGTGGGTGGCTACTCAGAATTGGGTAATTACCATATGACCCAATTGTTTGCTAAGTAAAATGATGTGCTTTGTAACTCCATACCTCCTTGAGATCACACTGTCGCTGCACTTAGTATGTGCCCACCCTGTGTCTGGCTCAGGTATGGCTGGAGGGTGGCTGCAAGCAGGTGCATGATTTCTCTGCCCCACATGTGGCTGTTGTTCTTCCAGGATCGTGGCTACTTCGAGGAGCTCATCTGCCTTCTAGAGGCAGCCCTGGGCCTCGAGCAGGCCCACATGGGCATGTTTACAGAACTGGCTATCCTCTATTCCAAATTCAAGCCACAAAAGATGCCAGAGCACCTGGAGCTCTTCTGGTCCCGTGTCAACATCCCAAAGGTACTTGTGTCCTCAACATTCTGGCTACCATGTCTTTTTGTGACCCAAACCAGTCCTCATTGTGCTCACTTTGTCAGCACAGATACCAGTCCTCACTCATGCCCTCCTTGTTCAGGTGCTGAGGGCCGCAGAGCAGGCTCATCTCTGGGCTGAGCTGGTGTTCCTGTATGACAAGTATGAGGAGTATGACAAGGCTGTCCTCACAATGATGAGTCATCCCACTGAAGCCTGGAAAGAAGGTCAGTTCAAGGACATCATTGCCAAGGTAAGCGGGGATACAGAACACCCTACTGTCTGCCTGCTACTGTCAGACACTGTTCTAGTTGTGGGACACAAAACTGCCAGCCCTGAAACAGGAATGCAGGTACCTGACAGGCACAGGAAACACCTGTAATAAAGGTACCAGTCCAGGGTTGCCCGTGGAGTGGCCATCCATCTTACAGTTTCATTGGGCTAAACCAGGACCCTGAACTCCTCTACCAATCACTACAACTCTTAAATAGTACCAGATTCAAGTGGCAGCATTGAACAAGCCACTCTTTACTATGTGTTTCTGGTCCGAGTAGGTCCACCATTAGGACCTTTCCACCTCTGCTTAGCTCTGCATTTGAGTTAAAAGACGGGGATGAAATTCATTGTCAAACCCCAAACCTTTTGCATTGAGAGTTTACATTTTGTTCTAGTGTCTTGTAAATAATAAGCCCAACAACCTCTCTCCTAGGCTGTTTGCTAATGAAAAGGAAGCATCTTAACTTCATCATATTCCAACCACTCTAATCGGAGCTGGAGCTGTGTAGCAGCCATCGCCTTCCTCATGCACTTTCTTTGCTGCATTCAGACATTGCAGTGGGCGTGGGTGGTGGCTGGGCTGCCAAAGAAGGTATTTGGCCTCTACTTTCTGGGAACTGTCTGAATGAAGAGTCATTCTCATTTTATTTCATTTTATTTCTGAGATAGGGTCTTACTCTTTAGTTCAGGCTGGTCCTGAATTCACTGTGTACCCCTGACTGGCCTCAGACTCACAGCAATCCCTCTGTCTCAGCCTCCCAAGTGCTGGGATTACAGACATATGCCTCCAAACCCAGCAAATATGTGGTGTTAGGGAATCAATCCCAAGACTTGCACATGCTAGACGAGTGCTTTAACCACTGAGATATGCCCTGAGCCCCGAAAAGTCATTCTCATGGTCAAGAACCAGGCTATGTATGTTTATTAGTGGAGGATATCCATGTTGGCATGGTAGTGTGTGAAGTCAGAATCATTTGATGAGGCATCTCTCCCTTCCCAGGGTCTGTGGATTTACAGTGGAGTACAGGCAGGTCACACATTGCTGTAGTCCATCTTAGGTAGATATGTCCACTTGCTGGACAATTCATACTGAAACAATTCTGTATGTACTTTGTCAGTCAAATACATGAAAATGACATGCCATGGCTAAAGAGGCAGTGTTTATTATTTCTTATTGTACATAAAATAATAGTGGAACAAATGAGGCCTGTCATGCAGAAAAGTAGTGTTTCTCATCTGCCACCTGTGCAGCTGATGGCTGAGTCTCTTGTGTGATATACTGCCATACTCTATAATGTGAAAAATGAGCATGTATCACAGGGTGAGACAGACACATGTCCATTGCAGACCACAGTCACAGCATGAGGACAGTGGCCTGTGTGAGGGCCCAGTCAAGGGCACATTCAGTCTGTATTTTGGGCATATGAGGCTGAGTGCTGTGGAATTCATTTGGTATCTGGCTAGGCTATAGCAAACCAAGAAGGAGTCTTACTGACAGACACAGTTGGTATTCTGGCTCTAGCACACACCATCTACATCACCGTGGCCCAGGAACATCATCACTCTGGACCTAAGTTACAATGCCATCAGTGAAATGGGACGCGACTTCCTTCCTGCCAGATGATTGGTAACAGGGATTTGCATACAGGCGGTAATAAGGAGCTGTCTTCAGGAGCCCCGAGCATACCAGATGATTCATCCTGGGGTTCATGACAAAATGCCTTAGTTTTCTTTTCTACAAAATAGAGATGCTGCCCATCCCTGGGGCTCTGGGCACAGTGAAGGTGATATGTGTGGTGCCCTCAGCAAAGTTCTGCTGAGCACAGCCATTCTGGTGCTCCAGATCCTGTTATATGGCCAGTGACCTCACCTAAGGTATGTCCTAGGGTGACTCAAGAGGAGAGCGCTGCACAGATGACAGTTCTTCTTAGGCAGGTGCATTGAATGTTCTAGAAGGCCATTGAATCCACCACATTCTGGGGTGCCAGAGGGCTCCAGATCCCAGCAGTTTAGTCCAGTAAAGACACATGTCCATCGCAGACAATAGCACCAGGGTGACTGAATTGGGAGCTGGCAAATTGTGATCTGGTATGAAACATGGTCTTGTCTAACAGAGTGGGTATGTCCATCATCCCAGATAATCAGAGGAGGAAAGCAAGGTTTGGTAGTACCGGCTTCAACAACCATCTCATTAACTCTTCCAGTCCACATGACCCATCATGAGAGCCTTAAGAGAAGGGTGTGTCCTTGTATACCATTCTCTTGTCCCACAGTTATCCTGAGGCATCATGTTGTTAGTGAGGAAGGCCAATGGGTCTTAGACAGGGTGAGTCTTCAGGAAAGGTGAATTTGGCATTTGCTTTCTCCTTGATTGTCCTAGGAAGGAGGGTGTCTTCATTGCAGTCCTCCACCCTGCTTGATATCCACACCACCACTTTTGATTGTTAGATGACTTTGTGGGGCCCTTTATTGGCCCCAGTGCTACTGAGGACCAGCCTGGAATGATGGCAAGTTCCTGAGCTGTGATGTTATCATGTCAACAGCAGCTGGGTAACTGAGGCTGGGGACTAGCCTGTGTACAGGGGTGTGCTGTAACTGCTGGACCACTGCTCTGCTCTTTACCCATGGGGTTAATACTGGGGACCTTGCAGCACACTTGGGTTAGAATCTATGATGATGGCAAGTGATTTAGCATAAGAGGAAAAACAAAGCCAAGCATGGTGGCACATGCCCACCATTCCAGCACTCTGGGTGGCCAGGGGTGGAGGATTGCAAAATTAAGCCAGATAGGGCAGTTTAGCAACTTAGTGAGACCTTGTGTCAAAAAGTTAGAAGAACCTGGAATGTGAAGGCCCTAAATTTAATCCCTAGTACCACAGAGGTACTAGGTACGTAGGTAGGTAGGTAGGTAGGTAGGTAAGTAGGTAGGTAGGTAGATAGGTAGATAGATAGATAGATGGATGGATGGATAATGTTTAAAAGATTGGGATTATATAGCTCAGTGCAAAACACTGGGTTTAGTTGTCAGCACTGCAAAGAAAAGTAGGGTATCAGGAACTATTTAGAGAAGGAGCAGGAAGACAGGCTAAGGTGGTCAATAAACCAGAGAGAGCCATGATGTGCTCTTTTCCCACTGTCGGGTCTATACACTGCATCAAGCTTTACATAGTTGCTAGGTCACCTAAGCCCAGAATTGCTGGAGGTGCCCATGGCACCTACTCCCGGCCCCCAGCATTGTGCTAATATTGGTCATGCCCCATATATATCCCTAAGCTCCTGTTGGCTCACGTGGACACATAACCATAACATCATGTCGGCCTACTTCATTCCTTTCTAGAGGGCAAAAATTAGCATTCTTTCTAAACAGTAGAGTCCTTATAGGCCTTGGACATTATGCTGTAGTCAGCAAGCTAGCAGCCAACATCAGCCAACAGGAGAATGGCAACAGACCAGCAGCAAAAGAGCCAAGACATAGCAGCCAGACCAGACCTTGAAACCTGGGAGAACAGGCCTTCTGAGTGGCATGGGGTCCACCCAGAGTGTCCAGCCTTCTCTCATGGGAGTCTGTTGGTCCTGTAATGTTGTTGGGCCTACTAGAGTCTGAGTGCCATAGCGCTTGGCTTTGAAAACACAAGATGTCATAGGGTGCACTGCCAACATGCTTACAGCTAAGAGAGGCCTGAGGCATCTGCCACTTGAAAATATTTTGTTCTTCTGGTGCTTGATTTTTTTTTTTTTTGGGGGGGGGTGGGGGGTACTGGTAATATTCTTGCTGAGCTACATCCCAGCAGATTTTTTTGGTTTTCAGTTTGAAACAAGGTCTTACCAAGTTGCTAAGTTACCCAGGCTGACCTTGAACTTGTGATCCTCTTCAGCCTCCAAGAATGCTGAGGTTACAGGTCTGTGCCATCAGGCTGGCTCATTCTGGCTTTTGCTTGAGTCCCAGTCATGCATCAGATACTGGCATAGGCACTTGAATGGGGCAGGAAACAAGGTGTCACATGGCAGGTGCTATGGAGAAAAATACCACAGAAATGAGAGGAATGTGTCTGGACATTCAGTCTTCTGGGATGTCATGATAGGTCTCATTACTAAAGTGCCATGTGAGTCAGAAGGTCATGCAGTAGAGCTCATGGATATCCAGAGGCAGGACAGGGACCGATTTTTGGTCTTGCACCCTCTCAGGTTGCCAATGTGGAACTCTATTATAAAGCCTTGCAGTTCTATTTGGATTACAAGCCTCTGCTCATCAATGACCTGCTGCTCGTGCTGTCCCCTCGGCTGGATCACACCCGAACAGTTGGTTTCTTTACAAAGGTAAGCTGATTGAAACCCGGTGTCTGAAGAAAAAGTATGTCAGGCTAGCTCTACTGAGGCTCATTTTTTTTTTTTTTTTTTTTTTTTTTGAGACAGGATCTCACTCTGTGGTCCAGGCTGGTCCTGAACTCACTGTGGAGCCCAGGCTGGCCTTGGACTCAGGGCAATCCTCCTGCCTCAGCCTCTCAAGTGCTGGGGTTGCAGGCGTGCACCACTACGCCCAGCTTATGTGGTGCTGGGGAATCGAACCTGGGTACTTAGCACTTGCTAGGCAAAGCACTTTAACCACTGAGCCACTCCTCCAGCCCCTGCTGAGGCTCTTTGAAAGGTAGTACCTTCCTAAGCAGGTTTTGAAATTGATCCCCAGCCAATTTCCAGATTCAGTCTGTCAGACTACTATAGATTTTAGGTATAGATTGCATTCCCACTCATGCCCACAGATGAAATAGCATTGACTGAGTGGCTCAAACAGTCCTTTTCATATGGATGTATTGAAGCCTGTTGGTCCTAGTTTTCTAGAAGGTGCTCTGTGGCTTCTGGAGCTGACGCATACCCATCTGCACTTCTTGTTAGTGTATCTCAGATGCTCCCTGCCCAGGCTGAGTGCCTTGACAGTTTTCCAACTTGTCAGGGCGGCCAGCTGCCCCTGGTGAAGCCTTACCTGCGGTCAGTCCAGAGCCACAACAACAAGAGTGTGAATGAGGCACTCAACCACCTGCTGACCGAAGAGGAAGATTACCAGGTGGGTGTGTACAAGGCGGCCCAGAAGCCAGTGGGCTTCTGCACCTGCCAGTGTGTTCTTGCAGCAGGTTTCCCTGCACAGAATATGCATGCCTCATGGGCACCAGTGGGTAGGGGCTTTGCTGGTGCCTGCTTGCTATGCAGGCAGCCTGTGTCATAGTGTCTCCTTCCTCACAGAAAAGCTGTCTTCTAGGGCTTGAGGGCATCCATTGATGCCTATGACAACTTTGACAACATCAGCCTGGCCCAGCGGCTAGAGAAGCACCAGCTAATCGAGTTCAGGCGCATTGCAGCCTATCTGTATAGAGGCAACAACCAGTGGGCACAAAGCATAGAGCTATGCAAGAAGGACCATCTCTACAAGGTTGGTGGCCCTGTACCCTCTTCCTTCCGCTCCAGCGCCTTGCCGTGCTTTCTGTTGCCTTTACATCTGGGGAACATCATCGGAGATGCTTATGCCTTTCCCTCTTCCCAAGACATGCCTCTCAGCTTCACCAGGACATCCTGTGGGGAGACGGTGTAGGAACTGCCAATAAGTAGTGACTATTTTTAAAACACAGGTGAAAGTTAGAAGGAATCTAGTTCCCCTTAGAGATTGTTTGGATAGAAAGGCTCTTAAGAGTCCCAGAGTCGTTTCTTCCCCAGCAGGTTTCTCTCTGCCTAAACACAATATGGCAGGATTCACTTCTTGTCACCTACTTTACTTCCTATTAGGATTTATGGGATTAAAAATCAAAACATTTGTTTCTGCTCATGAGAGGTATTCTAACAGCACTTTGAGACTTGAATCTAGGAATCTGCTGGTCAGTTTTGACTGCCTAGAGGGATTGCCAGGACTTTGAGGTATTGCCATCCTCTGCTTGGCCTGATCTTCCAGTGGGCCAAAGTGAAGTTGCACAAGTGGTCCCTTGTGATATATTATGCAGCTGAGTGCTTTCCAAGGGCTCCAGATGTCAGGAAACTTGGGAGCCTCCCAGAAAGTGGTGAGTTTGACCTTGAGGTTATTACTTCTCATAATGTTCCTTGGAAACTGGGTGGTGGTACATGCCTATTGTCCCAGCACTCAGGGAGACTGAGGCAGGAGGACTACCTATGAGTCCATGTCCAGCCTAGGCTCCATAGTGAGTTCAGAACCAGCCTGGGCTACAGAGTGAGACCTTGTCAAAGAAAGAATGTTCTTTGGGCATTCCTGGTTATCTTCCCAGGACACACAGACAGTGGGTGCACAGAGAACTGTAACTGTTGATGTCAGAATCATATCAGGTTTCACCCCTAGTTGTTACCACCAGTGTTCTGTAATCTTTACCCCTTAGTGACAGTGGTCCTTATGGTCCTTTCTGAGGAGTAATGGAGCCCATGCAGAGGGAACCAAGAGGAAATGCTGTTGAGGCTCTGGGACCACATAGAAAGTGCCAGGAGCTGGCAGCTGCGAAGCAGCAGTAGAACTAGATGCATCTTTGCATGGTGGTTGCAGCCACTTCTGTCGTATCCTCATGGCACCTTTTGGGACATCAGCGCACAGCCTCCTTACCACGATGTGGTGATGAGCAAGCAGTGGTGTGAATACTGCCAGGGACTTGCCTTCCCCAGCCAGCAACAACCCGAAGGACAAAGCCACAGATAGAAAGTAGCTAAACAAGCATGTAACCTTCAGAGTCATGAATCTGGTCCCTAGGGAACATATTTTTGTCATAACTAAGACATGGTGTTCCATATAGGCAGTAGAAGCCAAAGAGAGTGCTAAAGAGCTCCCAGTGTACAAGAGGCTCCCTTACAAGTATAACACTGCCATACTGAAGGATCCTGCCCTGAAGCAGGGCCAGAGCCTCTTGTGAAGTCTCTTGCGAGAGGGTGGCCACATCATGGGGTGGGGGTCATTGGGAGAGCAACAGGAAAAAGTTATTTCCAGATGGCAGAAGCAGAGTTACATAAAAGTACAGTAGATACTAGCATCTTAAACATTGGGATGTAGTTAGCTTGGCTACTTTAAGGTACCATGTGAGTAAGGTAGGCCGGGCAAGAGGCAGGTGAAGGGAAACAGAAGCAGGGGCCTTTCACAGCTATGGTTAAAGAACTGGGCCTATAGTAGTGAAGTCCTATGCACACCTGGGGCAGGACTCCCTAGCCCCAGCAGTGGTCTGAGAGGAGAGGTAGACGCAGACAAGAATAAGAATCAAGAGCTATCCTGAGAAAGTAGGTGTTGTGGTACACACCTATAATCCTAGCACTTGGGAGACTGAGGAGGAAGACTGCCATGAGTTCAAGGCCAGTCAGGCAACATAGTGAGTTCAGTACCAGCCTGAACTTTTAAGCAGACCCGGGCTCAAAAAAAAAAAAAAAGTGAGGCTGGAGGAATGGCTTAGCAGTAAATGCTCTTACCTACCAAGTGCTAAGTTAAGCACTAAGAACCGAGTTTGATTCCCCAGTACTACATAAGCTGGGCATGGTGGTGCACGGTGGTACTCCCAAGGCTGAGGCAGGAGGATTGCCATGACTCCAAGGCCAACCTTGGCTCCATAGTTAGTTCAGGACCAGCCAGGGCTACAGTGCGAGACCCTGTCTTGAAGTGGAAAGAGAGAGAGGAAGAAGAAGAGGAGGAGGAGGAAAGAAAAAGAAAGAAAGAAAGAAAAAAGAAAGAAAGAAAGGCAGGCAGGCAGGCTACCCTGAGAGTTGTGCAGGCCCAGGTAGTAATAGAGAAGGGTGGGTGTCCCAGGCAGCAGGAGCTAGGAAGCCACTCATAGGCAACTGAACTCAGTCTGAAGTACATGCCCACAGCCTACATGGAAGGGAGGGTCGCAGAGGTGCGCTCTTTAGGTGCAGGTTGAAGAGGGCCAGCCAGGAGTTATCCACTGGTTGGAGACAAAACAGCTGCAAGTGGTCATATTGTGTCACAGTCCCTCAGGAGACGCTGCATGCAAGTTTGACTTGAGCTTCAGCTGACTTTGATCCCCAAGAGTCCAGTTGTCTTTGTAGCAACCATTTGGGGAGTAAGGCAGGACTGACAAGCAGCAAGCAGATCATAGAATTTGTCCAAGAGGAAGGATGAGAAGAGGCCATGGTGGGCTGCTCAGCAGAGCATATTCAGGAGTCTCCAGATGGAACTCTGATGCTTACATGGGGCAGGGCAGGGATCCCAGTGGTGGCCAGTGAGAACAGCTCTGCTTTTAGTTCTCTCCACAAGTTTTTCCCAGATTACACAGGTCACAGTCAATGTGAATGGATAACCAGGCTTGCTTGAATGACTGTGGGCAAATGACTTCACCTCTGGCTCTCAGTCTCATCTCTGAAAGGGGCTGTCATAACACCTGCCAAAAGGGCTGTGCTGGAGTTGAGTAATCTAGCTCATGCAACAAGAAACAGTAGGAGTGGAGCACTCACTTGTTTCCTATTGACCTATCACAATAAGGGTAGCGTTCTGTAAAGAGTGTTCTGTTTTTGTTTGTTTTTTGTTTTGAGACAGGGTCTTGCTCTGTAGCCCAGGCTGGCCTTGAACTCAGGAAAATCTGAGTACTGGGATTAGAGACCTGCACCACCATTCCCCATGTGGTGCTGGGGAATTGAACTCGGGACCTAACCATTATGCCATTCCTCCAGCCCCTAAACAGTGTTTTAGAGGAAGGCATTTATGGGCCAGTGTTGTGGCACATGTCTATAATCCAAGCATTCTGGGAGGCTTGAGACAGGAGGATCACAAGTTTAAGCCCAGACTGGGCAGTTTAACAAACTAGCAAGATTCTTTCTCAAAAAAATTTTTAAAAGGGCTGAGGCTGGAGCTTAGTGTGAAGGCCCTGAGTTCAATCCCCAGTACCAAATAAATAATACATTTGCAAGTCTGGAAATGGCAGTGAGGCATTTTGAGAAACATAAAAAGCAGAACACTATTTCGTAAATAATAACCACACCCTTATAGCTGTTCCACACTGGATCAGGTTCCGTAGGGTACCTCCCATGAAGACTCCTCCCCTGTCCTCTCCTGCTGCCCCTGCACAGCTCTACAAACTGCCTTAGCTTTGCTCCCAGCTCAGTATCTCTGAGGTGGAGCTGTTGTCTCACTCGGTGTTACCTCTTGAACTGTTCAGGATCTAAAAGAAACATATTTGGTCCTCTCCAGAGTCCCTAGAGATGGTACCAGAGGGTAGAGAGTGCCAGGAGTATGTGTCCACACTCACTATACAGAAAAAGGAGGCCTTTGTGGAACCTGGTAATGCTATACTGCCCCGCCTGCGCTGCCATTTGCGGGCTTAAAGCCTCTGCTATGCATGACGTCTCAAGCTGTATAATTGCCTTGTCCACAGGATGCCATGCAGCATGCTGCAGAGTCACGTGATCCTGAGCTGGCCCAAAAGTTGCTGCAATGGTTCCTGGAGGAAGGCGAGCGGGAGTGCTTTGCAGCCTCTCTCTTTACCTGCTATGACCTGCTTCACCCAGATGTGGTGCTTGAGCTGGCCTGGAGACACAACCTCATGGACTTTGCCATGCCCTATTTCATCCAGGTGATGAGAGAGTACCTTAGCAAAGTAAGTACTGATCCTTGTGTGTCACAACTCATCCCTGGCAGTGACTCTGGCCATGGGCCTGTGGGAGCCTCGTGGTGGGCCTGTTTGCTGCCAGCCAGATTGCCCACCCGGCCCTAGCCTGTCTTCAGGAAGAGCCTCTTGGCTCTGTGTTTAAGTGGTTTTCTTTACAACACTACCCCCTTTAAAAAATCATTGCAAGGGCCTTGGGTAGAACTGAGCACCTACTGTGTACAGCAGCTCTCTGGTCCCTGCTCAGGTGGCCGCAGCAATGCACACTGCCCACTGATGGCTCCAGGCGTCTTCAATATGACAGTGCACCAGCGGTATCGAGGGTGGCACCAATGCCCAATGTGAGCCTGCCTCAGGCTCCATGTGGGCCACACTGCTCCCCTTTAGAGCCCCCAGTAGATTTCTCAAGGTGCAGCTCTTGATGACCCCATTGGTTGGTGACCCCCTTTTGCCAAGCACTTGGTAAAACTTTTTCTAGAGCTGTGGAAAGGATGACTACCAATTTAATTGAAGTGACACTGTCTGATTTTAACGTTATTCTTGGTTGTCAGTCATAGGAATCCCTGTCGGGGACCCAGCTTCACTTTTTTTTATTACTCATATATCACATCATTTTCCTCTTCCCACCCTCTCACCCCTTCAGCCCCCATGTCCCCTTCCCTTCCCACAAAGCCCATCTTCCTACTTTCTTCCATCTCTTTTTTTTTTTATGGCCTACTTTTCACAAATTAGAGATGCCATACAATATTTAACCTTCTGTGTCTGATTTATTTCACTAAGTATAATGGTCTCAAGGTGCATCTATTTTCATACAAATGACTCAAATATGCCTTTCATTATGACAGAGTAGTACTCCATTGTGTAGGTATACCACATCCTCTTTATCCATTCATCTGGCTTCTTCCAAGATTTGGCTGTTATAAATGGTGCTGCTATAAACTTGGGCATGCATGTATCATTCTTCTATGATGACTTTAACTCTTTTGGTAAGATACTCAGAAGAGGTATAGCTGGGTCAAATAAGATCTCTTTTCAGTTTTTTGAGGAGTCTACATAGTGCTGTGTATATTACTTTTCTACTTTACAGTCACACCAACAACGTAGGAGGGTTCCTTTTCCCCACAGCCTCACCAGCATTGTTTTTTGAGTTCTTAGTACCAGCCATTCTTACTGGACTTAGACAGACTCTTGGTGTTGTTTTGATTTGCATTTCTTTGATGGCTAAAGATGCTGAACATTTTTTCATATATTTATTGGCCATTTGGGCTTCTTCTGAGAGCTCTTTCATTTCAGATGCCTATTTTTTTTATTGGTTCCCTTGGCTTCCAGCTCTTTGTATAGTCTAGATAATAATCCTCTGTCTAAGGGCTGCCAGAGATCATTTTCCCATTCCATGGGCGCCTTCTTCACTATGTTGATGGTTTCCTTTACTGTGCAGAAGTGTTTTAATTTGATATAATCTCATTTGTTGATTCTTGGTGTTATCTCATGTACTTTGGGTGTTTTATTAAGAAAGTCCTGCCTACACCTATGTCTTCAAGGGTTTTGCCTATTTTTCAATTCCAGCAAGTTCAGTGTTTTCATTTTGATGTCTACATCTTTGATCTATTTTTACTCGATTTTGGTACATGGGTAAAAGGTAGGGGTATCATTTTTCTGCATGTGGCTAGGCAGATGTTCCAGCACCATTTGTTATAGAGGCTGTCTTTACTTCAACGTATGTTTTTATCAAAGATCAGATGACTGAAGGTACTAGGGTATGTCTCTGTATCCTCTATTCTGTTCCATTGATCCACTTACCTGTTTTTGTGCCAGTTATATGTGGTTTTTATCTCTATTGCTTTGTAATATAATTTGAAATCTGGTATCATGATGCCTCCTGCCCTTTTTTTTTTTTTTTTTTTTTTTTTTTTTTTTTTTTTTTTTTTTTTTTTTTTTTTTTTTTTTTTTTTTTTTTTTTTTTTTTTTTTTTTTTTTTTTTTTTTTTTTTTTTTTTTTTTTTTTTTTTTTTTTTTTTTTTTTTTTTTTTTTTTTTTTTTTTTTTTTTTTTTTTTTTTTTTTTTTTTTTTTTTTTTTTTTT